>MU968431.1:0-65723 GCA_034641835.2 Pinus albicaulis
TCATCATATGATTCTTTAGATATATCTCCCTTGCCAAGCATGTTTAACATGTCTAAACAATCATCCTGTGATCATCCCTTAACCTGCATTTTCATTTCTATGATATGTTGTTTTTAAGTTGATAAGCAAGGAAGATACATCTCTCATGCTCTATTTTTGGGAAAACCATCATATTTTGTGTCCATCTTCTTGTATTTAAGAGAAGAATTCATACTTAGCTTTTGTTGGTCGCTTTAATTGTTTTTACAATTCAAGCTCCACATAAATTGTCAACCCGAGGAAGTCTGTTTATTCCAAAGACAACCATGCACTGGATATGATCAATTTCAAAAGCAAAAACAATGTTGTAGTAAAAAAACCACACAATTATTAATCATACAAATCTAATTATTCACACCCTGTTTAATCAAAGCTGAAGTTACTTATGTTATAGTAGAAGCAATTCCTCTATTGCAGTTAAGAATCCAAATAAAGGGAAATCAATCTGCAGGAAAGGAAACCAATCAACCATAACAGGGAACAGGACCCTATTCCTTTAAATAGGAACTTCAGCACCTGCTTCTTGACACTAATCACTCTGTAGAAAAGATAAACTCAAGAGAAGCAAGGACCCTATTCCTTTGTACAGGAATCTTCAGCACCTGTTTCCCAGCATCAATCATACAAATAACAGAAATAGATCTCTCAACTTCTTAAGAATGAATGTACTAAACACATGCAGTGTTAAAGGAAATAGAATGCTCAATAAACTACAGAACTGTGTAACTGGTGTTTCAGCAAACAGAATTAAAGTAAAGTGCGAATATCATAAAGAAATCTAACAAACTACAGGAACAGTCGGGTGAATCTTGTGATGAAGGCGGGCCCTTTCCTTCTCACAAGATTCCCCAGGGAAAGAATTAAATTGAAGCACTCAAAAGGAACTTTTATTCATCTGTCAAAAGAAATGATACATTACAAATGGAGTCTAGCTCCTGTCCTCTCAAACACAATGTTCTCCTATAGTTTTCGAACCCCCCTTCTAATGATGATGTCTCCTCTTTTTAAAGAGGAGACATCTCTTACAATTACATTAGAGAAAATCTATGTTTATCCCAAATCTGTTCTTCTTTCTTAAAACATGGCTATTCTATTCTTCCATAAAAAGATATTGTTACAACAGATACAAAAAGAGTACTATCTTCAGAATAATCCGTGTAACCACGTCTTCATGTTGTTGCAATTGTTCCACAAAATGCTCTTCCAGAATCGCAAATTACGAATAATGGCGGAATTTGAGGAATAATACCGTTTACGACAGTCGCTGTTTGATCACAAGATTGTTTGTTAATATGATTTATTATTTGGACAACATTAGATTGTTCGAAATGAAGCACATAATTTATACAACGATCTTTTAGACTTATGTTAGCAACAATCTACCTTCGATTAATGATGAAATATAAGAGTAATATGAGGTGTGTAATGATTAAATATATAATAAGAGGATTTTATATACCTTTGGATAAAGTGAATGAAAATGATGATGGAATATTTTTAAACATGGTTATAAAGGTAAGGTGGTGTCAAAATATATAGTAAAAAGTGGTACAAGTAAGTCCTAACACCTTGCTCTTTCTAGCTCCTCACCTGTCTGATCCATCCCACTCAAGAAACCCTAAAGTGTTAGGTTTTCTACCTACCTTGCCCCATTGAATCTTTACAACCCTAATCGTATTTGCCCTGACCTAGCCTCTTTGACCTAATTCACCCATCTAGCAAACCAATTCAACCAAATCAAACCCTGTACTTATACCTATCCTAAAACCCTAATTCATTCAGCCCTCTTCGCTGTGACTTTGTGCAGAGAGTCCTCTCCGGTTTGGTAGGGCTAGATACAAAGCCAAAAGATTGGTCTGTGGTTACCACAGTTGGGATTTCTTCTTAAGCCTTAGGGATCTGGCGGAGTGATAACATACTGGCGCCGTTGCCGGGGAACGAAAGATTTATTTTCCTTGGGTGTACGACAAGAAACATGGGAATTTGATCCTTTGGATGATAGGGTTAAGTTTTAGAAAGGTTGATTCAATAATTGTAGTGCTAAGATTGTAGAGCTGGCTTCGAGAAGATATACTAGAGCAAATCCCGATCGTGATCTAGCTGATCCAGTGGATGATCTAGAGAAGATTTTTTGAAGGCATAGATATCAAACTACAAATATTCAATTAGGACTAGTTCCATTGGTAAGATCTGTTTCTTTTCCTGCTAAACTACTTTCTCTTGAAGATATAGCGTATGATCTGAAATTTGAATTGTCATTGTTTAAATCCAAGTCTGAAACCTCTTTATCCGACATAGTCTTCGATCCTTTAAGACAATCTGAGGTTAAATCATTGTCTGAGTTAGACCTTAGTCCTCTAAAAGATTATTTTTTGAAGAGATTAAACCCGAATCCGACCTTGACATCAAAGATTGGATCCAATTCTACCATCAAGAGGAAATTCTTGTCTCAACTCAACCTCAAACTCAATCAATTGTAGTTTTTTCATATGCACCTTCAAACTCATCATTCATACCTACTACTTTAGTACCTTCAACTGCTGTTCCACTACATATTCAACCAATCCCTCCTATTGTCAATCCAGTACTTCACTCAACAGGAATCATGGCGAGATTTTCCCCACTTATTTTACCTGCCCAATTGAATGATTTACCTCAGGGTTATGGCCAAAGACTACCCTTGTTTGATGAAAACTCTACCATATTTGCAGGACAACATATTATTCAGGTCACTGACTTCATAGACTTGGAGGAAGTTGATGCTGACAACGCAAAAATGAGGATTATAGCCCATAGTTTCTCTGGAGATGTCAAAGTTTGGTTTAGGTCCTTGACTGCTAATTCCATTGCCACTCCCGACCAGCTCATTGATTTGTTTATAGCCTGGTGGGAAGTAAAGAAAAATCACTTACAATTGCTTGCTGAGTATGAGAACATCAAAAGAAATCTCAATGAATCAGTCCAAGATTTCAATACTCCCTTCAATAGAATTTATAATGCAATTACCATTGAGATCAAGCCTCCTCCAGGCTTAGCTCTCATACTTTATCCAAATGCATTTTTTCCTGACATGGCTTACCGACTAAGGGAAATAAATCCAGCTACACTCCAGGATATGAAAAATAACACTTTCAGCGTTGAATAAAATCTGTTGATGAAGAGAGCTAGAGCTAGGAATGAGAGAAGAGATAATATTAAAGATGAACCATCCACCTCTTCTTCTGATGCTAAGATGGATACACGGATAAGAAATATCGAAAGGATGGTTGACATGAATTCCATCACTGAGAGACAACATGAGGTCAGACATCCTAACTACAGAGGTCAGCAACAACCTCATTTAAGTATTAAGCAGAGAGAGCATCGGGCTCCTAAGCAACCACCGCAGCAGCAGCAGAAAATCAGGACACCCTTGCAGCAGAACTATGCTCAAGGAGAAGAAGAAGATGAAGACACAATTGTTGAGGAAAATATCCTTTTCAAAGCCGATGATTTGCTTATGTTTTTTACTGAAGATGAGGAGTATTTTGAAAATAAAGATCAGCCTAAGGATGAAGATTTTATCCTTTCCAATGAACATGAATTGGATACCGAATTAGATGATTATCAGTGGGGATACGTGAATGCACTTAGTTCAAAAAATAGGCAGATGTCATTGAGGAGCATAGATGTGCCGGTTAATCCCATTCAGAAGAGTTCATATCAGCAGAAAGACACTCAAACAAGGAAAAATCTTCCAAGCAATCAGAGTAAGGGAAAAGAGCCTGCAGTCACAAATATGAATAAGGTAAATCAACCATCCACAAGTTCAGAAAATAAGGAAAAGGGAAATTAGAAGAAATAAGTTCCATCAAAGGGCCATGCCAGACAACGAGACATTTTCATTAAAGAGGTAGACAAAACCACTCCCTTTAGCCTAGAAACATAAATTTCAAAGTTAAAATTGTTTATTCCTTTAATCGAGCCTGTTAAGAATTACTAGGATATGTCCCATGTTGCCAAGATGCTTAAAGTAGATCCTTTGTCTAACATGGTCAATGTTGAAGATGATAAGCCCGAAATCATTTTTGGTCCTGCTATTGACGGTCAATTAGAAGATAGTGAGGTTCCTCCTTTTTACTTGAGTCTAATAATCCACTAATTCATTTTACATAATTCCATGTTAGACTCTAGATCCTCCCACAATCTAATGCCAAAATCCATTATGGAAAAGTTAGGCCTTGACATCACTCGTCCCTACCATGACTTGTACTCCTTCGATTCAATTAGAGTCTGTTGTATTGGCCTTATTAAAGATTGTGTAGTATTCCTAGAGTAGATTCCGACAAAGAATATTCTAATGGATGTGGTGGTAGCTGATATACCGCCACGGTTTTGCATGTTGTTGTCAAGATCCTGGGGGGGGGATTACGAGGCACATTGCAATTAGACTTTTCTTATGCAACTATCCCCTTTTTCAGGAAATTGAGAAAATTATACCATGAAACCAGGATGAAATATACAATCACAAGCAAAGAAAATCCTAAAATCAATGTACGATAAATGTTGTACATACAGATTTAGAGTCATTCATTTTGATGAATGATAGCGGCTTAAATGATGTAGATAGCTAGCTAGTAGATGTAGAAGATGTTCCAAAGATCCATAATTGCATTAGAGAAGTTATAGCAAAGAAAAAATTGAATCTTCCTAGCTTATCAAAACAACAATCAGATGAAGAAATGAAAAATTTAGAACATCTATTGGATAAAGTGGAAGAAATTCTAGAAAATCATGAAGAGATAGCTCATAAAATTGAGCCAAAAAAAAAAATCAGAGTTTCAGCGCTTGGAGGATGAGAATGCTCTATGGTCCATGGAATTCGATGGTTCCTTGGGGAAAGATGAGGTAGGCATTGGAATTTGGTTCCATGACCCTTTTCATCAGCAGAATAAGGTCCCTACAAATTTTAAATTGTGCTCTTACAAGTTAGCTTTTGATTTCACTAACAATGAAGAAGAGTAGGAAGCATTGATTATTGGCCTAAATATCTTGAAGAAACTGGGAGCAAGAAGGATTGATGTGTATGGTGATTCAAAACTTGTGATCAAGCAAGTTAAAGGTGAATATCAGGCTAACCATCCTCGAATGAGACAAGTTAGGAGTGTGTACTTACAGTGGTGCCAAGGAATCAAAATATCATGGCAGATTCATTGGCTAAAGCTGCAAGAAATTTTATGATCCCCATCTTTTCAAACAGGAAATTTGAGATTCATGTGAAACGCCAGCCCACTGTTCCCGATAACTTGCGATATTGGCAGGTTTTCTGGGATGATAAGCAGGTAAATAACTTTCTCTAAGGTGAAGAAGAATTTGAGAATTGTTCCATAGATCAAATTTATGATAAATATGACCAGGATATAGAAGTAACTCAGATGGATATACTACAGCTAAAAGACAACAATATTCCAAAAGGTCTCATACCTTTGGAAGAATTGTTTGACCATGATGACGTAGCAAGGAAGCCTACTTTGGTGCCTACAGAAAAGGGTGTTGAAGATGTAAACATTGGGACAACCAACAAACCAAATATGGTTAAACTATCCAAGTCCTTATCTCCCAAGGTAAAGGCTGAATATGTTAAATTAATTTCTAAATTTTCTGATCTTTTCGCATGGGAATATGAAAATTTAAAGGTGTATGACAAGAACATCATTCAACACACTATTTCGACAAAAGGTGAGAAGGATAAATCCCAGATTGTTGCCATTAATTGAAAAAGAAGTAAATAGACTTTTCAAGTCTAGTATTATTGTCCCAATCAGATTCTATGATTGGATTTCAAATTTGGTCCCAGTAAGAAAAAAGACTAGAGAAATCCAGCTCTGCATAGATTTCAGAAACTTGAACAAAGTTTCCCTCAAGGACAACTATCCACTTCCAAAGATGGACCATATACTTCAAAGAGTTGTCGGTTCTTGCCAGATGTCATTGTTGGATGGCTATTTTGGATACGACCAAATTTTGGTGCACAAGGATGATCAAGACAAGACAACATTTACTAAACCTTGGGGCATGTTCAAATATGAAAAAATGCCATTTGGTTTGAAAAATGCAGGGGTCACATTCCAGCGGGCCATGGACATAAAATTCACCAAGGAAAAATATGTTTTCTTCGTTGTTTATTTAGATGACTTGACAATATTTTCACATTATGATGATGAAAATTTGCACCATTTAAGAATAGTTTTCGAGAGATCCAGGAATTTTGAAATATCTCTCAACCCCAAGAAAAACATTTTTACCATGGAGGAGGGAAAACTTCTTGGTCACATCATCTCCAAGGATAGGATCCGGATTGACCCCTCCCATGTTGAAGCAATTCAACATATTGATTTCCCTTGCAGCAAAAAAGAAGTACAAGAATTCAACGGTAAGATGAATTTCTTACGTAGATTCATTCCTAATTTTGCAAAGCATATTAGAGAATTGACAAATATGTTGAAGAAATATAATGATGTGAGGTGGTCTGAAGATGCCCAAAAATCCTTCAACTCAGTTAAGTTTTCCTTGACTACTGCCCCAGTTTTGATAAGTCTTTATTATACTATTGATTTCATAATATTCTCATTTTCTTCTGAGCACACCATGGCAACAGTCTTGATGCAGAAAAGGGATAAAACAGAGCTACCAATTGCATTTTTCAGTTGCAATATCAAATATTCAACCCTTCTCCACAACATCATAGAGAAACAGGCTCTGGTTTTGGTGAAAGCACTGAAAGATTTTAGAGTTTACATACTACATTCACATACTCTTGCCTATGTAACTAATGCAACTGTAAAAGAATTTATCATGCAGACAGACCCAGAAGGTAGGAGAGGGAGATGGCTCGAAGCTTTACTAGAATATGACCTTTAGATCAAGCCTACCATGATGATCAAAGGTCAGGGCTTAGCCAAGCTCATGGCCGAGTCAAACCTTCATGCTCTTGACATCAACTTGATTTCAGCCTTGTCTGAAAATGAAGAAGAAGTGAATCTCATTAAGGTATCCTATATAATTTTGTCATCTCCACGATATTATGATATTTTTTATGTTTTGCAACACCTAAACCCTCTTGTAGGTATGAATAAGAGTCAAGGCAGATCTTTGAAACTCAAAGCTTCAAAATATTTTATACTAGATAATGCACTTTAATAGAAGGATCTCGGAGGTGTGTTCCTAAACTATTTGGTCGAAGAAGAATCTAAGGAAGTGACGAATGACTTCCACAAAGGAGATTGTGGGGGCCATCTATATTGGAAGACCACAACCAATAAAATATTGAGAGTGGGATATTATTGGCCGACACTTTTTGCAGATGTCTACAAAGCAGTAATGAGTTTCCACGAATGTCAGGTTTTTCAAGGTAAGAGAAAGCTTCTCCCATTACCTCTTCAACCTATTTCAGTACATGCACCATTTCAGCGATGAGGCCTAGATTTCATAGGCAAGATTCACCCAACATAATCCGCACAACACAAGTGGATATTTACA
This sequence comes from Pinus albicaulis, assembly GCA_034641835.2. Lineage (NCBI taxonomy): Eukaryota > Viridiplantae > Streptophyta > Pinopsida > Pinales > Pinaceae > Pinus > Pinus albicaulis. Next base: position 7,558 of record MU968431.1, read on the forward strand.
GTCACATATTACTTTACAAAGTGGATCGAAGCAATCCCGACCAGGAAGGCAAAAAATTCTGTCATCATACAATTTTTATAACAGATTCTATCATCATTCAGTTTTTAGAAGCTAATATTTTGTCCCGTTTTGGTTGTCCTACTAAGATTATCACAGATAACATGGAAGCATTCAAGTCTAAGAAGATGACTGAGTTTTGTGATAGATATAACATTAAGTTGGGACACTTCACAACCTACTACCTGCAAGGTAATGGATTAGCGGAGTTCTCTAATAAATCCTTGATAAGTATTATTAATAAAATGTTAGAGACGAATAAAAATAATTGGCATAAGAAGATGATTAATGCATTGTGGGCAGACCGGGTGAGTAATAATAATTCTATTGGTATGTCTCCTTTTCAAGTTGTGTATGGTGTCGATACTGTGTTTCCTTCATCATTATCAGTCCCAGTAATGAAATTTCTACATGAAGAAGTGACTGAGGAAAATGACATACAACGTCGTATTAATCAAATGATACACCTTCAGCAGAAAAGAGATGAAGTATTTCAAAATACTTCAAAACTTCAATGATAGGATAAAGAATATCTATGATCGGAAGACCAAGGAAGACAACTTCAAGGTTGGAGATGTGGTACTTCGTTGTGATGCCAGAAATGAAGACAAGGGTAAGAATGGAAAATTTGAGAATTTATGGAAAGGACCATATTATATTTCAGCTTTTTGGGTACATAATTCTTATTTGCTTGAAGAGATGAATGGACAAGAGTTTTTAGGAGGACCAATCAATGGTAGGCTCTTGAAACACTATCTTTTCTGAAAAAAAATTCTCGATCAGTTTTCCATTTCATTGTAAATATTCAATTACATTTTCTACAAGTGTGAAGTAGAGAATCACTGGAGTTCGGAGCCCAAAGTGAAGGCCATGGAGCTTCACTGATTTTCTGCCATTTTAAAAAGTTCAGTTTTCAGTCAAGTAAGTCAGTATTGAGTCAAGTTTCAGTCATTTGAATTTGTCTTGAGTCAGTTTATTTTTCTGAGTTATCAGTTTTTAGTCATGTTATTAGTTTGATTTTTTTGCAGTATTGGCCCAATGAATAAGGTATTGGTCTGCAAAATCTAGATTTCAATGGTTCTTGACACCTCTTTCAGAGCTATCATCCCCAATAAGGCAAATGTTAGTGTCAGTATTTTCATCTTGCCATTAGTGATCAAAATCCTCTTTTGGTATCATTTTAGGAGTCGCACTCAGAAAATTTTATTCATTCCACTAGGTCATGCAAAAATTTACTCACTGATGGTAGCCCTAAATATAAAAAATTTCACCTTTTCTAAATTTCCATTACTTGCTGGCTCAATTTCATACCTTGCTGATTGTACATCATCCATAAAGCTAATGTCATCATGAAAAACTCTTTCAAAGTCTCATTAGGTCTTTAGGGTGTTTTGAAGGTTTCATTAGGTTTCTAGGGTTTTTCCAAGGTCCAATAAACACACCATTTCCATTGCATAAAGCCAACAAAGTAAGAGAGTGAACAAAATAACATCTCTTTACCATGTAAAGATGATTTGCAAAGATGTAATTCTGATTTCAAAGTTGTGATTTTCATCCTAGAATGTAATTTTTATTCCAAAAAGATGCAATTTTTATTCTTATTTTGTAATTTTATGTCATTTAATATGTAATAAGTACAAGGTTCCCAAGCTTCCAACTAATAGTTCCATACGCCAACAAAGCAAATATCAAAGTACAAAAGAGTTCCTAGTCCATCAAAATAATCTATTGTCAAAGGAAAGAAGTCAAAATGAAAGGTATAGTTTTAAAGGGTTAAAGTGAAAACAAGAGGGAAAATTGGGTCCCAAAGCTCAAAACATCCAATCCATCAAGCATAAAACCCATTCAAAGATTAAAACATATTCATTTTCTCTCTATATTATCAAGCCATCACTCACATAACTCAAAAAATCAGAATTGAAGGGTGAAAGATTGAAATTCTTGAAGGAACTTCTCACCTAGATAGAGGCGTTGCGCATAAAGCCAGAGGCACTGTGCATAGAGCCAGGGCATTGCGCATAGAGCCAGGGTGTTGCGCATATAGCTAGAGGCGTTGCGCACCTTGCAAAATTCACTTGCAAGCTTTAAAAATCAGTACAGGTCTTCCAAACATTCAGAATAGGGTTTCTTCATTTCCCAGCAAGTAAGTAAGACATAATTATGCCTTCCTTGCATCTCTCAAGTAAAAATTTCACGGTGTCAAGATTTAAATGAGAAATATCTAGTTTTTCAAGATAAAAACGCTAGTTTCACTTCCTAATCCCAAATTTGATCTTTAAAGATCCATTTTACCCTTCCCACATCACAATAAATCCTATCTCTACCCCTATATCATCAAATCCCTATCCCAAACCCCTTTATCCCATAAACCCTAATACCTAGGTATTTCAAATTCCTAGGCTCCCAAATCTCCATACCTATAATAAAATTCCTATTCCCAAATCCCACAACATTTCTACTCCCTCTCACCTCCCTCAATTTAAAAATCCCTTCCCCATCTCCCTAATTTTTTCCATCCCATTCCCCACTCCATAAACCTATATTTCGCTCCCAATTCATCTCCCTAGGGTTTCTAGCCAATAAAATATGAAATAAGAAAACAGAGAATTCAGTGAGGAAGAAGAAAGGGAAGAGAGGAGGTCACACAAAGGAGGGAAGATCCTCAGACTTGAACCTACAAACACCAGAGAACTCATGGGTTCTCCCATGATTGTGACATGTTTCAAGCATATAGGATGCCTTGAATTTTGTGAAAAAATCCAAAAGGTCCAACATCACCCTGTTTTGAGAAGGCTTTTCATCTCTAATCTTCATGATAACCAGGTAACCCTTGCTGGTGTCACTTTCATAGTATGTACATCCATTATAGCAGATGCCACTAGAATTCCAAATGTTGGTGAAAAATAGTACAAGGAAAAATACTTGGACAATCATTATTATGACCCATATATCAAGCCAAGGCACAAGAATGAAAGAAAAAGGTTATTTCCTTTCTCTTACCTCCTGGAAAGGTATGCCCCCGTTATGAAAATTATAATGAGGTATTTTCCTTGTGAAGGAAGGTTCTCTAGTCTCTACACCTACCATATCAGGTTATTAATGCACTTCACAAGGGTCAAGATGCTCAAAATAACTTATTTTCTCTTTTGGGACATTGAAAAAATGGCATACATTGTTCAAAAGAGAGATTATGACCACCAAATGAGAAGTATTTTTCACCACTCTCTCATCAAGATCATTTTCGTCTATCACCTTCATAAATTGAACATCTCATGGGACACTTTCATAGCTAATGACATTTTTACTGCTCCAACAATTCAACATGCTCAAGTTGTGCCTCCACCATCTCATCCCACGGTACCTGCTTCTTCATCAGATCAAATTAATTCACCCATTTCACCACCATCATCACCATTTCACACTCACATTAAGTCATCTAGCATGGTTAAGAACAGTGAGCTTCAAAAGACCAAAGTGGTTGAGATAGAGACATTGGAAAAAACATATGAGAGAGGTCATAGGAAAGTGTTTGCTCCACAGATTATAGAAGGGGCCTTTCCTTCTTCATTGGCAAAGCAGGTTGACAAAGGAAAGAAAAATATGACAGAGGCAAATATTCAGGAAAATATTAGGCACGAGGAAGAAAATATTCATGAGACAGAAATGGAGTTTAACCTTGTTGACTTGAATCAGCAAGATGATTCTAAGATCATTGGCACAGTCATCAAGGAAAAAGAGGCCAAGATTAAATAGAGACAAACTAATCTTGATAGATCTAGATTTGTCATCACCTTTATTGAGAAAGAGAACCAACAGCTAAAGACCAAACACTTCATTGATGAAGTGAAATTGATCAAAGCTCAAAGAGAGGCAGAAAAAGCTAAATTCTTGCTTGAAGAGACACTAGAAAAATATGTGTGCTAGATGAACCAAATGAACAAGTGCCGATAAGAAGGCCAAGGACTAGAGGTTTGGAGAGATCCCTAGAACTAGAAAGGCAGGAAGGAATAGAACTAGTAGATGAGCTCACTCTTAATGAACAATTTACAGTGGTAATCAATGAGAACCCGAAGCAATGGATTGACAGGACTAACCAACATCTTGAGAGGATCCTGGAGAAATTAAACAAGCACAATGATATTCAGAGAAGGATGGCAAAGAACTATGCCAAGAAAAACAAAATTGCAAGGTCAAAACTTAAACAATCCAATGAAAAAATTGATACCTTGACCATGCAAGAAGAGAAAAGAAGGCTTGATAACCTTGTTGAAGCTCAATCCATGCCTAATCCTCATCATCAGCCATAATTCAGAAAATCTTGGCAATTTTTGATACATTTTTGCAAAAATTTGAAGTTTTTGTGCATTCCTGGACAATCATGTGATAGTTGGACTATCCAGTACGCAGTGCCCTAGGCGCTGCACACTTTTTTGAGGCATATTTTGGTCAAAAGGAGACCACCATTGGATTCAGAATGCTGAAGACATGCACCCTAGAAACTTTTCTAAGTTTTTTTTGGACAAACTAGTCAGTGAAAAGGTAAAAAAACACCCAAAAAACCATGTTTCTGCCCTCTTTTTTAGCATGGCGCTGCGCATAGAGCAGTCTTGGGAGAATCAATTTTTGGGAGGTCAAATCAAGTCAAATATGCAAAACAAGCATAGATTTTGAAATTAGACTAGATAATCTTTCCAATGCACTATCCTAAGCTCAGTTTAGACATTGGGAACTCCATCAAAACTCAACTTGAAGATGGCACTGTAGATAGCACAAAGGCGTTGCACACCTGACCAATGTTTGATTTTTTTTAGTTTTCTTTACAATTTTGATTTTCACCTTGAATTTTTTTTTTTGTTTTCTCTACAATTTTGATTTTCACCTTGAGAAATCATGTTTTACTGATGTAATTGATAGAATTAAATGTAATTATGATTTTTTTACACTTACCTAGGGTAAATACATTAGGTGAAAAGTTTTGATGACATGTAATAAATCAATTTGCAAAATGTGAGGGATGAGTCAGTTTGACCTCTCTACACTCTAGGTATTCAGCTTAGTTTTTGGTGGAACTGCTCCTCCTCTCATGGATTCGATCACTAAGGATGGGAGGAGTTGTTTTTAGGTCTATATCATGTACTTTTTGACTCATTTCACAGGTTGGATGTTGATGCCTTGATTAGAGACTTCTAGTGTAATCATTTTGGCAAGAAATTAATGAAAAGGTTGCAGCTATTTCTTTGGGATATCTGTCGTATGAGAATTTAGCATTGTTATTATTATGTCTCATTCTGTATGAATGTTTTTTTTTCATGATCCATTTCATTTCTATGATATATTGGTTTTTAAGTTGATAAACATAATACATCTCTCATGCTCTATTTTGGGAAAACCTTCATAGTTTGTCCATATTCTTCAGTTTAGAAAGAATTCATGCTTAGCATTTCTCTTTCTAGATCCTCACCTTTCTGATCCATCTCACTCAAGAAAGCCTAGAGTGTTAGGTTTTCTACCTACCTTGCCCCATCCAATCTCTGCAACCCTAATCTTATTTTCCCTGACCTAGTCTCTTTGACCTAATTTACCTATCCAAAAACCCAAATTCAGTAAAAAAAAACCCTATACTCATACCTAGCCTAAGATTCTAATCATCCAACCCTCTTTGTTGTGACTTTGTGGAGAGGGCCCTCTCTGGTTTGGTAGGGCTAGATAACAAGCCAAAATATTGGTCTGTGGATACCTCTGTTGGGATTTCTTCTTCAGCCTTAGAGATTTGGCAGAGTGATAACAGGTTGTATTTTAATAAGTCCTGAAGGAGAAAAGACCATGCTAGCCGGCAGAATTGAATTCAATTGCACAAACAACACAACAGAATATGAAGCACTAATTCAAGGTTTGTACAAAGAAATTGACCTTGGCATTAAATATTTGCAAGTATTTGGAGATTCAGAAACCATTATCAAACAAGTAGGAAATACTATCCATTGTCACTCTGGACATCTTAAACATTATCAGTCATTAGTCCAGGATTTGACTTCTCATTTCTTAGCTTCTAATATCTCCTCTGTGCCTAAAATACAAAATGCTAGTGCAAATTTATTGGCCAATGTAGCATCGAAATTAATTCCATCTCAATAATTTAGTCCCAATAGGTTTTCTATTGAGTTGATTTTTAGACCATATGTTCCTAATAATATTACTAATTGGAGAGTCTTTAATCATGATTATGATATCATAGATTTCCTCACATCCGAAGGATCTTATGATAATCAAATTCTAGATGAGAATGAACATGACATTTAGATAAAGGGAGAACAAGATGAAAATCCAATACCAGAGTAAGTTGTCAAACTTGAAGACCTTTATGATTTAAAAGATAGGTTCAAGAGAGTTACTAACTCTAAAAATCAAAGTTCAACTTTAAGATTTGAGCTAGTAAATCTTGGAATCGATGATAAACCACAAAATGTCAACTTAGGTCTTGGTCTGTCTTTTAAAGAAAGAGTATAGTTTGTCAAGTTATTAAGGACCTACAAAAGTTTTTTTTCTTGGGATTATACTGATCTCAAAACATATGACACTTCTGTTATTCAATATACTATCCCTATGATTTCAAACAAGAAACCTGTGCAATAGAAGTTAAGGAAGATGCATCCTAATATTGAAAGCCAGATCAAATCAGAGTTGAACAAGCTCCTTAAAGCTAAAATTATCTTTCCCATTAGACATTCAAAGTGGGCATAAAATTTAGTACCTTTCAGGAAGAAAAATGGTGACATTAGGATTTTCATATATTTTAGAAATCTAAATAAAGCATGTCAAAAGGACAATTTTCCATTACCAACCATGGAACAAGTACTACAAACTGTAGTTAGTTCTGAACTTATGTCTTTTCTAGATAGGTTTTTAGGATATAACAAAATCCTGGTACACCCATATGAAAGATTAAAGACCACGTTCAGGACTAAGTGGGGAACTTATGCCTATCATAAGATGCCATTTGGGTTAATCAATGCAGGTGCCACTTTCCAAAGAGCCATGGAAATAGCTTTTAGAGGACTCATTAACAAATCAATGGTTATTTATCTAGATGTCATCACAATCTTTTCTAGACAAACAACCAATCATGCGAATGACCTAAAAAAATTCTTTGAGAGATGTAAAAAGTATGGAATATCACTTAATCTGAAAAAGTCCTATTTTTCTTTAGATGAAGGAAAAAATTTAGGATTCATCGTGTCCAAAAAGGGTATTTATATCAATCCTGAAAGAATTGAAGAAATTAAAAAGATTCATTTTCCTCATAATAAAAAAAACTATGCAGTCATTTCTTAGACAGATAAATTTTGTAAAGAGATTTCTCGCTGACTTTTTGCAGAAATTTTTACCTTTACAAACAATGATTAAGAAAAATTTAGTCTTCAAGTGGGTACATAATGAAAGAGAAGCATTCGATTTGATAAACCAATCTATTTTTAATGCTCCATTATTGACTACTCCCAATTTTCATAATCCTTTCACTTTATATACATTCTCATCATATACATCCTCTGTTGTTGTTCTGACATAGCTCAATGACCAGCAAACTGAAGCACCAATATTATTTTTCAATTCCAATTTGCAAGGTGTAGAACTAAACTATTCGTCTGTTGAGAAACAAGAATTTGTTGTCTTCAAATCCAGAAAGCATTTTAGGCCATTTCTCCTCAAAACTCACACCAAGATAATAGTTCCATCTCTGCAGTAAGGAAATTATTGATACAAAGAGAAGTAGGAGATAAAAGGGCTAACTGGGTAACTACTTTACAAGAATATGATGTTGAAATTAGACCTTCTAAAATTATTATAGGTTAAGGTTTTTTCATAATGCTAATAGGAGCATCCCATTTACCAATAGAAGCAGATCTAGGTAATGATGCACAAGTGATCGAGGTAAGCCTCAACGATGCTCAGTACCAATATGTTGATCTTAAGTTTTATTTGAAAAATGGATATGCTCCCACACAACTTAGCTATATAAAAAAGCGTGCTTTAATATTGAAATCTAAGCAATACAAAATGATCAATGATGTATTGTTTAAAAGGAACTTCGATTCCATGTTATTATGATGCTTAGAGAAAAATGAAGTAGAAAAAGTTTTGTAGGAACTCCACGATGGACCAGCTGGAGGAGATTTTGGAGGAAATACAATAGCACATAAAATCCTTCATGTAGGTTACTATTGGCCAACACTTTTCAAAGACGCTCATGGTTATGCAAGGAAATGCAAAGTCTGCCAAAGTGCATCAAGAAGACAAAAGAAACCAGATTTGCCTTTACAAACAGTTAGTATTGAGCAACCATTCGAGCAAGGGGGATTAGATATAATTGGTGAGAATGTTCCTAACTCTTCCAAACTACATAAATACATCCTCACAACTACCAATTATTTTAATAAATGGGTGTGTTATCACCCTAAAAAAAAATTCTAACTCTGTAAGTTTACACTGTTTTAGTCATACTGTCAAATAGGTCTTGAGTCACTTTATTCTTCATAAAGGTAGGTGATAGGTTTAGAAGTCTTAAAAAGTCAATTTTTCAATTCCAAATAAGGTCTTTAGGTCTCATCCCATGGTTGAAGAGTCTCATCAGTCATTTAGAAATCATGTTATTAACTTTCGGATGAATCCTCTACAATTAGCCACAAAACCGCAGTTTCGTAGCATGGTCAGTTCAAAAATCCAGTTTTGCACTACGAAAGTGCTGCTACTTTCGTAGCGCATTTCAGAAAAATTGCACTATATGCGCTACGAAAGCGCAGATTCTTAGAAATGTCATGTCAAATGCCAGAAACTATCAGAATCCGTTAGGGTATGATATGATAACATCATAGTGAGTTAGTTAGGGGTCATTTTCGAAGTGTTCAACCATTCATATCCATCATTACTACAGCAGAGGTGTCGTTTGTGAAAAGAGATTTCAAAATTGAAAAGTCTGATATGTTTTACTCATTTCAGTTTTCATTTACTCACAACAAGCAGTGAAACATCTATGTTTCGAGTTTAAGCTTATGGTCATCTTACACCAAAGCTATTCTCATCTATCATCAAGCAAGGCTGACTCTTTTATCAAGTGAGGCTGACCCTTTTTAATCAAGCGAGGTTGACTCTTTATTCAAGCGAGGCTGATTATTAAATTCTGAAAGAAGCAAACAGGAATTTTTTGAAGGCAAGTATGGCAAAAGAGAAAAATAATCATAGGTCAAGACATTGTTTAAGGTTTGAACCTGAAAGCACAAGAGGAAATGACAAAGTATCAAAGCCTGGAGGAAAAGTTGATATCAGCAAACTATGAGATTGCTAGGTGGAAGATCTGGAGATACTGTTGACAAAGTCTCAAGAAAAGTTAAAGGGACAGTGAAATAGAATGATAAACCCATAAGATAATCTCTGATCAAAATGAAGGTAAAACTTGATGAAGATTATGTTTTCATGGTCATGATGTTGTGTTCTTGAAATGATACTAATGCCCTTAAAGTCTGAGTATTTCCAAATTACAAATTTTGAAGAAATTTTCAAAAAAACTGCCTACACAGCAGTTTCATAGCACAACTAGTGCAAATTTGATCAAATGCGCTACAAAATTGTTGAAGCAACTTTTTCACCATGAAGAGAAAAACTCTGTTTTCTGGTTTTAGTAGTCAACTTCCAAAGGGGTTTTTGGGCAACTGAAAACGAATTTTTGAAAACTGAAAGAGTTTGTTCTTCCTAACATACCTAACTACAAAAACCTCTCTTATTTTCTTCACAAGTGTTATCAATTGGGAGATACAAGGCTTTCTTTGAAGCCCTATTTTTAGAAAATAGAGTTTTCCTGTTTTACACATGTTCTTCAAAGACAGTTTCTGGACAGCAGGAGAGGTATTTCAAAAAAACAAGAGAGGTTTTTATTCAAAATGGAATGGACTACAAAAATCTCCTTCAGTTTCTCAAAATACATCATGGATGAGAAGATATAGGCTCTATTTCAAGACCTAATTTTCAGGAAAGAAACAAGAATAATTTGCTGAAGCAGTCTTTTCATCATTTTTCACAGCAAATTTTGAAGGAATTTTTGTGAGTTTGGTTTTGAAACTTCTTGTGGGAATGTGTCAAGTGAAGATAAAGGCTATCATGAAAGAAAAAGATTGAAATATGTTGAAGAAAGGAGTTAAAACACTGCGCTACGAAAAGCGCTACAAAACTATGCTACTTTCATAGCGCAGATCTGTTTTCACTGTTTTGAGAAGTTCAAAGTGGATTTTGCACAGCTAGCATGAAGAGATGACTTGGGACTTATGCTAATTATGTTCCTAACATCAATCAGCCTCGAAGTTATTAATTAGAAGTGATCATAATATCTCAAGAAACTAAAAGGATCCTAAGCCTAAAAACAAGGAAACATGTTTCCTAATTTCTAGGACAGTTTTGTCATCATCAGCAGGATCACCTCAAAGTTGAAGACAACATCAAAATTTGAACTCATGGGATTGAAGTTGGCAAAGGATGAATTAAATACTAGATAAGGTTGTTAAAAGCATATTTAGGAGTTTTAGTCCTATTAGAATTAGGACTTTTCAAAAGCAGTATAGCTGTCATTTTGTAATTAATAGCATGTTTCTAGATTAGGAAAGGTGTCAAAGCATGGGAATTCAAATTCTCTAGTGGAGAATGAAAGAATCATATATTGTAAATGTTCTATATAGAGCATGAGGTCAAATTCTACAGGGGTTGGACATTTCATTAGCAAAAGACTGTGTTTTGTATGTCACTGTTTTACAACTTAATACAGAGTTTCTTCTTAGACAACTCAAGGTTCATGAGGAGTTCCTGTGTGTCATTGTTTTGATGGCATCCTTTCAATTCTTCTATTGCAGTGGTGTTTGATCATGATATTCATAATTCATCAATGATGCTCTGACTTCCTTCATAATTGAGCTGACTGTGTGTTTCACTGTTTTACATGTTTTATTCCATTGACTTGAACTCTAAATGCCTTGACTTCCATGCTAGGTAGACTGTGTTGATTTTGCTGAAGATTACCATGACTCCATAATGCCCAATGTATACATGCTGATGTTAGTTTCAACCTACAGGTTGGAAAATGTTATCTAAGCATACCACTTTGTAAAGCTTTGGATTGACTGATATATACAGTAACAATACCACTTTCCTTTCACCTGAGATTCTTAGTGTATTTCAATGAGTTTATGTCCTATCATTTGAAATGTTTTTCTTCCATAGTTTAAGTGCTTATTACTCAAAATTCATCACTGATCATGCTCTGACTTCCTTTAAGTATTTAGCTATGGTGAAATCCCTTTCAGTAGTTTTTATTTCAATACCTTGATGTCTCATTACTCAGAATTCGTGTGCTACATGCTCTGAATTCCTTTGAACCTCAAGTTATTGGGATTATCTTGAATGTGTTATTCTTTCATTGAATTATATACAAGCCTCAGCTTCCGCAAGGAGAGCCTTTGTCATCTTTATCTCTATCACTGACTCCATAGCCCAATGGTAGCAAGCATTCATCTTCTCAACCTAAACGAAAACAAAAATAATAGAGTTAGCCATCTATATATATCTCATATCATTAACCCTTGAGAGAGCCCTCTCAGGCTAAGGGGGCTAAGCCTCAGCTTAAAGATTGGTCCGGAAGAGCATACAAGGTTTACTTGATTAGCAGCCCCCCATCGTGCCTCGATTTTGTGATAATAGGGTGAAGAAATTCCACTAAAAGTAGCCAAATCTAAGAATATTATTGAGTTCATTGATCACTTTATCATAACTAGATTTGGTTTACCCACTTCTTTGATGTTTAAGAATGTATATTATTTCTAGGACTCCGCTATGATAGAATTTTCCATTAAAAGATGTTTTAAACTCAAATATTCTACTAACTATTATCCCCAAGGAAATGGTTTAGCTCAATCAAAAAAAACCTTATTAGAATCATTAAATGAACTATTGGACTATAATCAAAGAAATTGGCACAAATCATTAACATTTTCTCTCCGGGCAAATAAAATAACCTTTAAGGCCTCCATAGGCACTTCATTTAATCTTGTTTATGGGAAAGAAGCTATCATTCCTACTAATGTAGTTATTCTCTCTGCCCTAGTCCAATTTATTGATGAATCACCCTCTTCTTCTTTGCAAGTAAGATAATTCCAAATCCTTAAACATGAAGAGGAAAGAGAGTAAGCTAAATTTATTTATGCACATCATCAATATTTAGTTAAACCCTTTGTTTGATATAACTTCTTTCACTCCAAAACATTTCAAGTTGGTGATTTAAAATAAAAATGTGATAAGGCACATGAGCAAAAGGCACACATAACAAATTCCAAAGATTGTGGTTTGGACCATTTCAAATCATAGAATAAATAGGTCCATCAACGCTTTTATTGCAAGATCTATCAATCAAAAGAGATTGTTTACCTATTAATGGGAAAATTGTAAAGAAATATTTTTCATAGGATGTAACCCCTATTCCCCGTGTATTATTGCCTTTTTCTTTTCTTAGGAAAATAAAAGTTGAATGGTATTTATTTTTTTATTTTCAAATAAATATTCGTAAAATATTTTTGATTTATTGTTTCTATAATAACTAAAAGAAATATTTGTAAAATTAAATCTCAAATAGATTCTACTTTCTCCTATCAAAATTTTAATTTCACTAAAGTTATTTATTCTTTGATAAAATCCTCACCGTTATAAAGTATGGTTACCTCTACTATCACCAAGAAAAGCAATATTTAACATAATAAATACTTTTACATATAAGCAATATTAAACTCTGTAAAATTATCATCCGTAATCCCCTCAAAAGGGTCAATTATTCACCCCATCCGGAATTTTTTCAATTTTTAGGATGTAATTCAAGAAAATATGCTAAAGCTTAGAAGATAATAAGTTGCATCACGAGCTTGTCGACCATTTTCATAGGAAAATAGTTAAACCCCGACATTACCATCGCCACCAAATAGGGTAATGACTTGAGATTATATCAAAAGGCAAGGGTCTCATCAAGAGTCACAGATCAGTTTAGTTACAAACCAAGGAATGGCATTGTCAACATTTGGTTACCAAGCCAAGGCAATGGCTTTTAAGTGATAAAAAGTACATAAAAATTATTTACAAAAAGAAAACAAGTTTCCAAAAAGAGAACTATATTGAACTTATTTTGGAAGATTGTAATAGTAGGTGGATGGGACAATGAATCATTGTTGGGTAAAAGGCAACTCCGCCGAGACTATAAATTTCTCACGTAACAAAGGCTCTACGTGTGATAAATGAATATATATATAAAGCTAATATGAATGAGCCACCGCTTTATTTTTTTGAACTTAGTAAAGACCGATATAGATACTCATATGTTCATTTTAAAGAGGAAATATTATGAATTATAACTAAGTGATATTTTGTTACTTTAGTGAAATACTATTTTTATTGAAATTCATTCCTACAACTATTTTTACTTTGAAAAATGTAGAAATTTCAAAAAAATTATCGTAGATAACTCGGTTCTTAAGTGAATCGCCAACTGTTGTACTATACAACAATTTCATCTATTTTGGTCAATGGGGACCCTTAAAAAATAAATAGAGTTTAAGAAACATTATTTCATTTAGTGTTAAGTTTTAAAAATTCGTGAATAAAAGGCATGTTCCTTTCACTTTGATTTCATTGTGCTTAGCGCAAATCGCAAAGCCCACAAGTTCACAAAAGTTAAACACATATAAAATGTTGTGAATTGCGATAGCACTCAACCTTTTTGAACATATGAAATTCCTCATTGAAAAAACCTAAAATCCATTAAATTTATAAATCGCATCGTGCTCTCTTTAAAAACAAACTTATATCATTTCAAAAGGAATTGCAATGAGCGAATCGATAAGATAATAAATGAACAATAAAACGTATCCGAAAAATCCAATAAAGCGCAATGCTTTGAGTTTTTTAGCGCATATCGCATTCGCAACGTCAAAACAAATGACAAGTTATATCCATCGTGATAAAGTGATATGCGATTTGCACAAATCGTACTTTCGTACACACCGTGATAACATATAGTATTGATACTCCCAAAAGTTGTGATTTGCGTTTATAAAATTTATTACTAAAAGAAATTGAAGTGATCCTTAATCATTTTTGATTCGTTAATAAGATCTAATGAGTTAGGATCATTGGATTGGACATATTGTGTATGGTGCTAAAGATTTGATGAAATATTAAAGGGTTATTAACGACATTCAATGGTGCGTGATTCAAAAAGATCGATATCTTTCAAAGCAGGTTTTAATTTCAAGAGCCGATTTTGATTTATGTTGATTTAACTATATTTCTCCTTCGTCCTTTTCTCACGCTATCATCCCGAATCTGAATTTACTTGTCTTGCTTGAATTTAGGAAAATACCTAACAAAGTGATATCAACATAAATGACGAACAGAGGTAAATCATTTGCCCAAGCGTCCATTTCCCTAAACTACAGACATGCCTCCATTATTTTCTGTGAGACTACGTGCAATAAGGATGTTGGAATTTCTTCATGGGAAGCCATGTATAACTGTCATGAAGAATAACATTCAAGAGAACTAAAGAAAATAACAATGACGGATAAGGTTGTTTCATCAGAACTTTCTTACTTCGGTTGCATGTTCATTTCCACATAGGATAGCTATTAAGTACAACATTTTACCAAACACCGATATGGTAAAATGGGTCATCGACAATCCTAACATTGTAGACAAGACATTCAAGAATTTCAAGCCGGAGAACATGGGTTCATTCACCACCGAGGATTTGCAAACAATGTATCATTTGCTTACCCCACAAACATAATGATAAAGATTTCTAGAAATATTTACAAAAATAATCAAGACCTAATGAAGGTGGTGAAAGGATGGAAGGAAGATTAAGGCAAGTTAAAGCGGACAAACTCAAAGATGTGCACCCAATAGTGCAATTGTCGCCGCTTACTATTTTGCAGTGAATGCTTTGTAGATTATTTTCTAGACCTCGATACCACTAAATTTTCCATTGAATGGGTTCCTTTAATTGACGCAACATCAATTCACTATCATGAATTGGGAAAACATTTTATTTGATAACTGCCAAAAACCATTATGGATTATGATAACAAATAGAGTCTTTCTGACTAGAAAGCCCTCCCAAGACCCTAACCCTATTCATATTTATCATAAAGCCCCCGTGGGAATTCGAGTTTCATTTACATTTCTACAAGATTTGTCATGGAGTTACATTGCCCATTCATCAAACCATTTTTAATGAGCTTCCTAGAATTTCTAAAGAATCCGTTGCGATATTTTGCTCTTAAGTGGCCGCATGGCTTGAGAGGAGACCATTTTTATGTCATAGTTTTTGGGAGTATTTCTTCCCTCGTGTTCTACCCCTACTATGTTCTAGATGGGAACTTTTTGAAAGAGAAATTTCATATCAAACCCTTGTAAATGTATATTCAAGTAGCTCGCAGATTATAAGAAAGCCATCCGGCATACATTCCCATTACGTTGTGGTACATGTTGTACTCCCGTGATTCACAAGACGAGATGACCCATTTCTCGCATATCTCATATTGAAAATAATATTCCATGGTTGTCATTTATTTTCTTTAAAAGAAGGAAGAAGATCCCGATCACAAGAACTTCAAAGGAATCAATCTACCTTTCGCTCAGCTTGCGTGAAAGAGGAAAGGCCGACTAGGTGCGATGGTGAGACAATACTCCTAAATTAGCTAAACTAATAGGAATATTAATTTTTCGAGCTATTTTTCATTTCATGATTGATGAATAAATTGTAAAGGAGGACATGTAAAACTCGAAAACCAAGAATAAATCAATGCCTGCGACTGTGAGACATATTTGGGCTATGTAACAACCCCCGTGTGAATGGGTTCAAATCACAAGAGAGGGGTCACCTTTTGACGAAGTCAATAGCGTAGTCTAGATGGCTTGAACCTCCTTGAGGGACATCGAGCTCTAGAAGAAGACTTAAATGTGAAAGAGGCTAAACTAATGAAATGGTTTAGGCCTTTTCCAAGACTCAATCTTATAAAAGGAGGAGGAGAGAACAAGAGAGGGTTGTTGAAGATTATCATTTTTTGAAGGTATTGTCCGAAGCCAACATTCCTGTTGGGCTTTCCGTTCGTGATTCCCACCTCTTCCCTGAGTAGCTCTTGGAGAAGACTTGTGTTATTCTTTCCACATTAGGATTTTAGGCCAAGTTTACCTTACACCTACATCACTACTCCTATTTATTTTTGAGTTGTCTCAGAGTTACAATGTTAAACATTACCAGACTGCCGTATCTAGCTTATACTAGTATTCTTCCATGAGTGTGTCTTTTAACCTCCTCGGAAGAGTTCATTAAAGGATTGTGCTTCAGATCTACTCCTTGGAATCATGCCAAATAATTCTCGAGGCTACAACATTGTTTCTCTCCCTAGACAACGTTATTTGCGTACTCCACAAATTTCAGTGGTGTTTTCTTCACATTTTGGAGGAGAGATCTTCGTGTTGGGATTTTTTCCTCTCATCAGGGATCCATGGATTGGCTATCCAATCCATGTTAGTTTCCAGATATGATCTGTTGTACCATTGTATTATTCAGAAATTTCGATCCTATTCTAGATCCGCAATCTTAGATTCAGATCTACTTTTGTGAAGCCTATGTTTTGCACAAACCCTAAGGGGAATGCAGATCAATATTTATTGTACACATATTCGTATTAGATATAAATTTTTATGTACATACTTTTCAGATATGAATATTAATAAAATTCTACTGTGCCCTAATTAGTGTCAAAGGTTATGCCTTTTCTTATGGTTGTAGCACCTCATTTTTGAGATTTTTGATGTATAATCTCATTCTTTCTCTTGCATACTCGTATGTAATGGGGAATAACATCTTATTTGCTGTTATATATCTTATTTATGAACCCCCATATCAGCCTCCTACCGTTCTTCAAAGGATCTTTGTTATTTCTTAAGTAGTCCTTTGCATACAGTCACAATTTCCTCTCTTTGGGTGATTTTCACTGTGAGACTAGTTTTCTTAGGGAGATCCGTTTAACCCACTCAGTCTAATTTTTTTCTTTCCTTTGGATTTAGATCTTAGATGAGCTGATATAAGGTATCCAGGAGCTGTAAACTAATTTTCATCCACACACCTCATAAGTGCTAGTTTCAATAGGCTTGCCGAGTTGTCCCGATTTTGGACATTACAAGGGGCCGCAGCAAGATCTTTGGCTCACCCCCGTGGCTTCAAGAAAAAGTGTTGTATAGCAAGGAGCAAGGTCAGAATGATTAAGAAGATGATTTTAATTTCATCACTTTTCAGATCTGGCAGAACCTCTCCATGGAGGTTGAACAAGAAGAAGAGAGAAGAAGCAAAGAAACTCCTAGAAAGTTTCAAGGGCAGGAAGATCTTCCACCGTATCTACAAGATCTATACATGAGGAAATTATGAATCCTCATCTCATGGATATGTGCACTCATCCATATGACCAAAGCTTCGTTGTTTTTTCCGTGATTTCTTCATGAAGAGGAATAAAGGAGGTGCACCTGAGAAGAGACTTAGAGTATTTGCAAGAGTATGAAGATCAATCCAAGATGAAAGATAACTTGAACTTCCAAGGGTTCTCGCAAGACTGCATGAGAGAAAAGGCACAAAGGGGGTGAGCAACATGGCATGGGGTAGATTATATCTATTCATCTTTGGCCGGATCACCTAAATGTCCAGCTAGGGCTTGGTGGAGGAGCTAGACAATCCTTCGCAACAACATCAAGTTTCGTAGGATTAAATATCAAAGCAAAATAGCGTGCATTTTGAAGGTAAAGCATATCCTTGGTGGTTGCTTCTGATTCTTTTTTCCTTGAAGAATGAAAATACACCTACTTATTCAAGGTTTATTGCAAGATTAATAGAGAGATTTGATGAAGCTTCATGTGTAACATCTTCTCGTTGACACTATCAAACTACATCAAACAAATTTTTCGTATGAGTTGGAAGGAATGGCGGAATCCAACCATTTCCGAAACCATGGAAGAAGGTGTGAGTTTTTTACGTATCAAGGGCAATATCTCCATTAGATGAAGGGTCCTCTTCGTGGAGGAAAGCATACAGTTTCTCCTTCAATAGATGATCAAGATCTAAGGTCTCTGTTGATGATGAGACAATTTCGCTATTGAAGAGGAGGAGGGAAGGCAGAGATGATAAATGCGCCCACAACAAAGGAACCTCAAGCATATCATGAAGAGGAGGATGGAGCACTTTCTCCAAGAAAATAAACTCTTGCACACTTGCAAGAAGTTCCACAAGGTCTCACATATAGAGCTCTTGGCATAACACATGAGCAACATGTACCATCATTGTCAAATGATGAGATCTTGAATATAGAAGGAGGAAAAGAGGGAGGAAGGACATCACAAGATGAAGAGGCACATGAACCCTTCTCTGCTTCAAAGCTTGGAAGCACAAAGAAGGCAAGAGGACCTATGCAATAAAGGTAGGGGAAAACATGTCTACCTACATCCACATTCCCACTTATGCCTTGACACCTCTTTTGCAAGGATGTATTTTAACAGGAGCACATCTTGATAGGAGGAATTATAAAGTGTTCTCTCAAATATGGGTAGAATATGCATACTTGGCTAAGGAGGAGCCTTGGGAGAAGCTAGCACAATACGAGGATCTCTCATGAATTCAGGAGAGAGATCAACAATTTCTTGAAGGCATTGACAACTCCCACCGTATATCTACGCCGAGAGAGGAGAAATCAGAGATCTATGATGGTATGAGCATGAGGACATATGGAAATTCCATATCTTTGGGAAAGCCCATGATTTTCCATTCAAAAAGAGGATTTTCGAAACATGGCAAGGGGATGCCAACCCTTTTGTATACATGGGCCAAAATGAGGAAGTTTTGGAAGACAAGGACTTTCCGAGGGGAAGCTGGATTTCATATGCTTCAATCTTTGTCTTTAGCAAGATCAACTACAAATGGGGTAGAAAAGGGAGACTATAAAAGCTCCAACATGTGATTTTGACATCAATATTGTCAAAGGAGGGAGCCATGATATGACAGAGGCAACATTTCAAACTCTACAACGTTTATTCTTGGAGAGCTTGGATCCTTATTGGGATTCCAAACTCATGATGGAGTACCCAAGGACCTTTTCACATGTGGGGTTCTTGATGAATTAAAGGATGAAAGGTTCAAGGTGTTTGATGGAGTTATCTATTTCTATAATCTTATTCTTTTGGTTATGACCCAAGCTCAAGAAGAGACTACTAGATGCCACCTATGAGATCCTTCTTTCCAAACCCACCGGTTTCATCGTAGCATATCATAATCTTTTGGGTGGATTCATATGGAAGGCTTCAAGGAATAGGTGCACTCTCATATGAATATGTGCATGGACTATTTGATAGAGGAGGAGGAACATAGCTCTTGGGAAGAGCTACCATTCACACCTCCTTACTCATTGAGTGTTAGAGGGAACTCATCCATGAGTTACCCCACCGAGTTAAACAAGTATATAGGGAGAAGTTGTCTTTCCGAGCATTATAATGTATCTCCTACATGCTTATATTTTTCTAACACTCATTTTCGTGATATTATGCCAAGATGTGTACCATTTATGATGGGTTTCAGGGCCACTCAAGGCCATGAACTATGTTGATGCGTGCCATTCCTTGAAGGATCTTGGAAAACTATTATATTCTTCATGGTGTGATTCCTTTACACCAACTATGATGCATTTTCTTCTAAGCATTCAAGGGATGAGGAAGCAAACAAGTGTTGGGGATGGCACTTGTCGTATCCTATTCTATGGAAGTTAAGGATAAAACTGCTACCAAGGTATTGCTGTGAGGGAACATTTTCCTCTCTCATTTATCATACATGGCAAATGGCCATGATTCCATATGATGAAAATGTTCTTACTCTTGCATATTTGGGAGACGTACACTTGTTGGATGTGTCCTTGGGGAAAGGAGTTCCCCATTATTTTGCATTGCATGCTTCTGGTCAGGAGCATGAGATTTTGTATGGACACTATGATAAGATCACTTGTCTCTTTAGAGTGATCCATATGTTTGTTGGGAACATGCTCTCCTCATATGTGTTGGGGAGGAGTTTTTCTATGGATTTCCAAGTCAGAGGTGATCCACTTCATTTGGATGATAGCATGGAGATAAGATCATGAATCATGAGAATCCCCATGATTGTCATCACTTTCTATCTTGAGGATTCCATGGGGAACAATGTTTCCACAACAACCTTCCATTCTTCCACATGATGAGATCCATTGGGTTTACTCACCAAGGGCCAACTTGCACATTGAGGAAGGACCATTGGAAGACATAACTATTGGGTGTGTTAAAATCTAAGGGGTCGGTGGAGACTACCTAATGAAGAGGCCACAAGAGAAGAAGGGGAGATTTTGCAACACTCCTTGCGTTGCTTGAGGACAAGAAACATTTGGGATGGGAGACCGTACATTCTCAAATTAGTCATAAATTAATAGGAATATTAATTTTTCCTTGTTTATTTTGCATTTCATGATTGATGAATAAATTGTAAAGGAGGACATGTAAAAAATACCGAAAACCAAGAATAAATCAATGCCTATAGAACAGAGACATATCTCGGGCTATGTAAATAAACCCGTGTGTGAATGGGTCTAAATCACAAGAGCGGGTCACTCTTGACCAAGTCAACAACGCAGCCTCGATGCATTGAACCTCCTTGAGGGACAACGCAGCTCTAGAAGAAGACTCTTAAATGTGAAAGAGGCTAACCACGAATTGGTTTATGCCTTTCCAAGACTCAAACTTACAAAGGAGGAGGAGGAGCAAGACAGGAAGTCATGAAGATTACTGTTTTCCAGGCATGTCTGCTTGAGACATCCTTCACATTGAGCTCCGGGCTCAGGTGGATCCTCACTCCCCTTTCTGAGTGGTACGAAGCCCTGAGACTACCCCTTTTTCCATAGCTGAGGCTTTAGGTGCTTTTACTTAACCACTGCCAAGACCTCCCATTGAGGGTTGAGGCGTTTCAAGAGTTAACATGAAAGACCAGACTGGGCGAGATCTAGCTTATACTAGTGGTTTTCTCAAAGGAGTGTGTCTTTTAACCTCCGGCGGGTTCATTAGCTGATTGTGCTTAGACCACTCAAGGATCAGGCCAAATCATTCTTAGAGGCTACAATGTTATTTCTCTCCTAGACAACATTGGCCACATTTGCGCATCTACAAACTACATGTGCTTTGTTCACATTTTTGGAGGAGAGATCTCCTAAGTTGGGATTCTTCCTCTCACTGCAGATCCATGGATTGGCCATCCAATCCATGTTAATTTCCAGATATGATTCGTTGTACCATTGTATTATTCAGAAATTTTTTGAATCATTCTATTAAGACCGCAATCTTAGATCTCGTATCTACTGGTGAAGCCTATGTTTTTGTACAAAACCCCAAGGAATGTATAGATCATCATTTATTGTAAAAATATATGTATTAGATCTAAATTTTTATGTACATATCTGCTCTAGATCTGAATATTGATAAACGCTTGCTTCAGCCCCTAAAATTAACGCTCGCTGCGACATGCGTCTTTTCCGATGGTTGTAGCACTCTAATTTCCGAGGGATTTTTGTTGTATAACCCGATTCTTTCTCTTGTATACTATGGGTCAGAAATATAACATCTCATTTTCTCGTTATATATCCTATTTCTAAACCTCCATATCAGTCTCCTATTGTGCTTCGAAGGATCTGCATTATTTCGAAGTAGTCCTTTGCATATAGCTTTCCAGCCTCTCTCTTTGGTGATTTTCACTAGACTAGTTTGTGGGAGATCTATTTAAACCCACCCAGTCTCGATTTGTTTTTTCTCTCCTTTTGGAGTTAGATCTTAGATGAGATGATATATGATCCAGAGCTGTAAACTCATTTCTATGCACACCTCAAAAGTGCATTATTTCGTACTCTGTCGAGTCGGCTCGATTTTGTCATATGAGAAAACTTCATTCGCCTCATTCTTTCATCTAACTCCTCTTTTTTCCTTCATTTTCCATTTTCCTAAAATTCCCATGCTTCATTCCCTCATTTCATTACCACACACTCATCCTTTTTCACTTACCTTTTACCCTTTCCTCGCTTCGCATCGCATCGCAAATACTATTTCGCGTATTGGGGAAATTAAATTATCGCCTTTCCACCAACCTTTAGATCTACATTTCGATGTGTGATTTTCATCACATCGCACAAATTTTAGCTTCGTACTATCTCCGTCGCCACCTTCATCGCATATTGCAAAACATAACTTATCACATTTATGCAACTTTAAATGTTTAACCATATTGAAAAACTTATCCGGGTCTCGATTACGATTTACGATGTGCTGGGCCCCCCCCCACCATAACCGCCACGCCACCCTCCACTCACCGCACTTCGCACATCGCAAGATTCAACTTTCAACTTCCGTCGCTCATAACCACATTTTCGATTTGCGATTTGCAATGTGTGAGGCCAGCCCCACCTCCTCGCTTTCACATCACCTCCCGCCACGTTCTTCACACATCGCAAGATTTAACTTTCAACTTTCTTCGCCGTCTACAATCTAAACTTCCTCGACCTCGCGATTGCGATGAGCAGGTTGGGGCACCACCTTCTTGCCACGTCACATCCGTGCTAACCTTCCGCAGTCTCCCCACCATCTCCATCACCCCATACATCAGATTGTCCACAAGGATTTTCGGCCCCCCCTCAATCGGGATGAACGCAACAAAGGGGGGGGGTTCCAATGGGCGGTATCCCATACCACCTTCCTCGCTATGTGGAACGTCCATAATACTCTCACACCCCCCACTCCATAACCACCTACTACTCATGCTCCCTCCGAAATGGTTTTCACATGTTCGAACAAAACCACGATCGTTCCACATCCACCAACCAATGCCCTCCATCGCCACGCCGGACTCCCACCACCATGGCCTCACGTAGCCACTCCACACCTTTTCCGTCAAAAGTTTCACATCGGTGGCGTCAAGAGAAGGCAGGGTTTTCCATTCAAAGCCACGCCACAACAATGACTATGAGCAGAAGACAAAGTGCTGTTTAATGCAAAGTGACATCATTAATGCTAACAACACCGCTCAACAACCATTTTTCACCAAGGTATAACCAAGATTTCATAGCCTTTTAAGAGGTAGAGCCAATACTTCAGATCCATCCTTGCCCTTCGCATCGCACAAAGTCGAATTTGATCATTTCACAATCAAATATCGGATTTTCTTATAAATACCGCTACCGCTTGTCGTTATCCTACCACCGCCCCGAATGTTTCAATTTGTCAAAGTTTTATCTCCATCATAGCCTCTTCGTGATCCTAAGAGGAAATTCCTTCCTTATTCGTAATAAATAACGATCGGCGAAAAGCCACCTGCCATGACCCGGGACTATCTTATCACCACTTGCATGGTTTTGGTTCCACTTGTTAATTTCTTCTTCAATGTAATAAATGAAAATCACCGCAGCAATTGATTTAGTTTTATATAGGCACTAATGCATTAGCAAGATTAATGAGGCTCCGGAAAGGGAAAACCATTGTAATAGACTCCCACTCGGTTGTAAACACTCTCGTTGGATGAATGAATGACGATGTTGTTTTCCATATTCTTGTGTCATGTTCTCTCGGTGAAGTGCACCTTCTCGCAACTGTCATCTCTAGTTTTACATATTGTTTTTCTTTCTTTATCGCGGATAGAAAATTTTGTGTAGGATTTACCATGGGTACCTCACTTTAAAATAAAGACGTTTTTTTTTTTCTCTTAGACTGAATGTAATTAAGAGACGGTTCCGTTCGTATTCCCATTAAACCTTAATCTCCTCCTCCTTTACATTTCATAAGTCGTTAAGATCCATTGACATTAATAGCCATCCTAGTTTCACTTGACTCCCGCTATTCATCCACTCCGAATTTGTTTACACCGTTCACCCATAGCACAATGGCCCCCTTTCCGTCGCCCTCAACACATACTTTCAAAAAACAAACCCCCGTGCACCAATAGCCAGCCTAAAAATTCCCCCCATAAACAAAGTTATATCTACCGCAGATAGCCCTCTCTACGTCGAGGAAGGCTAGGTCCCAGACTCCAAAGCGGTTTGATGTTTCCCCGTAGTTCGTCTCTACCGTCGACCCCATTGGTGCTAACATAATGGCGACCATACTAGGACAAAATTTATATCTTTAAAATTACATCAATGTTGTGAAAATGATTACCGATGGTGCATATGACCAGACACAAGAAGGTCGTATTATTCGACCATACCCGAAGGATTCGCGGAACTCGGCTTTTGAGTAGTCATGGCAACTCCACAACATGTTGACCGTATTTTTTATTGAACAAGATGACAAGTTTGTGGCAATCTTAATATCGTGAATAATTAAATGCATTCAAGAATCAATTATCGTAATTTCACTTGATGAAGATTTTCTAGAGGCCGTATTTTTATTTTTGAAATCAAGAAAATTTAGTCCTCAAGCTAAAAAATGTTTTTTAGAGTGTACTTGTTGAACAATACGAAACTCGGTATTGAACTTTTTGAATTCTCAAATTTAGTCATATAATTTCGATATCCTAAAGAATTCTTGAAAATCTTCCTTCCCCTGCCAACAGGAAATTATACTACCTCTTGACTTACATATTGAGGATGATTGTGCTTTCAAGTACCAAACTAAAGATGTGGTTTCAAGGTTTAATATTGAGGATACAACCGATCAACTAGTCATTGAAGGCCTAGAAGCAAATATCATACACCATGCTTTTATCGTATCCTATACCGTATTATATAGAGGTTATTTTTAGCTCAAGTTTTTCAAATGGCGATTTCTATAAGGATCAAATACATCAAATAGTTGCCATTATTTATCATAACTTTGGTTATGTGGACACATAATCGTTATACTTTCCGATTTTCCTCTGACAGCAATCAAGTCGTCCATTTGTTTCTGGTGGGTTACTTGGATCTGCTTCACCGGAATTATTGTATCATTTAGAACAACTAAATTTCGCAAGGTAGGGTAGGTAGGTGTGCAAATAAGCTCAAGATTTCCACATCCTTCCGCCTTTAGTTTCATTTTCTAGTTTTCGTGACAAATATATTCTAGACTTCACGGTACAGAGTCTTGATTTCACCGAAGATTGTCGGCCTGCCGCAGGTTTTTGCAGTGTATTGGTTCAGTAGGGGATCATGCCCAATGGATCAAGCTACCAGTCTACTGTTCTTGACACCTCCGAAGGAGCTTCCATCCCTAGTTGGAGCCACCGGGTGACCTCGTGATTCACATTATCACAAGGTGACCGATTATTTCTCGCATTCTCATATTGAAAATAATATTCTATGGTTGTCATTTATTTTCGAAAAAATAAGGAAGATCTCGATCGTCAATAATTTCAAAGGAATAAATCTTCCTTTCTACCATTTGAAAAAGGAAAGTACAGTTGATTAGTGCGATGTGGTGAGAAAACTTCATTGTTCTCAATTTCTTCATCTACCCTTTTTTTCCTTCATTTTCCATTTTTCTAAAATTCCCACGCCATTCCCTCATCTCATTAGCGCACACCATATCAATTTTTCGCTTACCTTCACCCTTTCCACACTTCGTATCGCATCGAAAAATACCATTTCGCAAATTGGGGAACTTAACTTATCGCCACCAACCTTGTAAATATTGTGATCGCTATGTGTGATATTCATCGCATCGTACGTATTTGGCTTTCCATACCCTCATCGCGTATCACAAAACATAACTTATCGTATTTCGCAACTTCTAAAAGTTTAACCATATTGCAAAACTTATCGTGTCCCGATTACGTATTTGCAATGCGGTTATCCCCCACCATAACCGCCGCAAAACTCCTCCACTTACCGCACTTTGCACATCGCAAGACGAACCGTGAATTTTTGTCACTCATAAACCAATACGACAATTTGTGATTTGCGTTGTGCGGTGACCCCACCTCCTTGCCACGTCACCTCCCGCCATTGCCCTTCGCACATGCAAGATTTAACTTTCAACTTTCGCCGCTCATAAACCAAAATTTCGACCTACGATTACATAGGTTGGGGCCCCACCCCTTGCCACGTCACATCCGCACTAACCTTCCCGCAACTCCCCACCATCTCCGCTCACCCCATACATCGGATGGTTCACAAGTGATTTTCGGCCCCCTCAAACCGATGTACGTTAACCAAGGGGGGGGGTCCGAAATGGACTCGCATCCCATACCACCTTCCTCGCTATGTGGCGCGCCCATAGTACTTCGCACCCCCACCCATAACCACCCACCGGCCATGCCCACCTCCGGTGCCGCTTTTCGCCGTTTGAACAAAACCATCACCATTGTTCCATGTCTCTGCCAACAACGCCCTCCACCGCCGCATTGGACTATCGCCACCATCGCCTCACATAGCCGCTCCACACCTTTCACGTTCGAAGTTTTTAATGTGTGTTTCATGAGGAAGGCAAAGGACGTTTTTTTGTTTTAAAGCTCCACCGCAAAAATAACCTATGCAAACATGAGGCCGTTTAACGTAAAGTGACCATCATTACAACCTAACACATCGCTCAGCAACCATTTTGTACCAAGGTAGAGCCAGATGTCGAGCCTTTAAAGAGTCAGAGCTAATATGTCAGATCCATCCTTGTCTCTTTTGGCACGTACAAAGCTGAATTCCTTATTTCAATAACAAAATATCTGACTGTCAAAGAGTAAATACAACCACCACCTCTCAAAGCTATCCCCACCACCGTCCGCATGTTTCCACTTGTCAAATTTCATTTCCATCATAGCCTCTTCGTGATCCTAAGAGGCAATTCCTCTCTTATTCGTAGTAAATAACGATCGTTAAAAGCGACCGTCACTACCGATTTATCTTATCACCGCTGTACGTTCGTCTCAGTTGTCAATTTCGCTAACGTAATAAATGAAAAATCATTGGCAAAGAATCGACTTAGGTTTTATATAAATATTGCATGCATTAGCATTATCAAGGGAGGCTCAAAAGGAAAACCATTGTAATAGACTGTCAAGTTGTAACATCAGAAGCTGGACGAATGAAAGATGATGTTGTTTTCCATATTATTAAATGTCTATGTAGAAGTGCGCTCTTCTGGTAACCGTCATCTCTAGTTTTACATATTGTTTTTTTCTTCTTTACCTGTGGATAGAAAATTTTTGTAGGATTTGCTACAGTACCCTACTCATTCTTTGAAACAAGACGTTATGTTTTCCTCGAGACCAGAATGGTGAATTCAAAGAGATGGTAAGGACCGTATTCCCATTAGTCCTTAATCTCCTCCTCCTTTCCATTTCATAAGCTATTAAGATCCATTGACATGGCTAGCTTGCTCGGTTTCACCGACCTTAGTTATTCATCCATCTGTTCTGTTTACACCTTTTTGACTCCATAGCCCAATGGCCCTCTTCTGATCGCCTCAAACACACATTTTCAAACAAAACCCTATGAAATAATAGCCAGCCCAAAATTCCCCCCATAAACAAAGTTTACATTCAATGTAGAGAGCCCTCCTAGTCTAGAAATATAAACTTGACTCAAAGCGGTTTGACGTTGCCGTCGTAGTTTTATTTTCACTTTCAAAATTTACTGTGGTGCTAACAATACCTTCACCCTTTTTGACATAGTCAAACAACTAAATAAATTCCAAACACTACTTCATTGGATCCGGATTTAATGTCAGTGAGACAATATGATCCTAATGATGTGGTCCAAAATTATACCACTAATATTAAACTCAAACCTTTCATGAATGAAAAGGATATGTTTTATGATTTATTTGAAGGAGTAGAGAAGTTTGCGTATGTGTTAAAAATGGCATCCAATAAGTCACAATGTAGCAAGACCTTAATTACTTATGAATACAAATAAGAGGTTAGAAATGTACTCATTGGATTTTTACTACTTGGAATATGTCAAAAGGCCAACTCCCGCATCAATTTAGATGATGAAGAAAATAGACAAGAAGATGAGTCACAAAAAAATTAATTCGAGATTAAGAGAATTCAAGGTCACCACCAAAGTTCACATCATTCCGATAATGAATCAAAGAAAAATGAAAAGCTCCTAGAAGATAATGAAATGTAATTAAAGGAATTGATATGCAAACGAGGGGAGAAACCGTGAAGCCTAACTATTAAAAGCATCTTTAAAAAGAAATTCAAGATGTTCAAACTACACTTGAGCAGACAAAGAAATGTTTTATACAGAATTAAAGACATAATGGACAAATTTTACTAAAGCAGATCGATATTCAACAAATCCTAATC
This sequence comes from Pinus albicaulis, assembly GCA_034641835.2. Lineage (NCBI taxonomy): Eukaryota > Viridiplantae > Streptophyta > Pinopsida > Pinales > Pinaceae > Pinus > Pinus albicaulis. The sequence continues at coordinate 36,014 of MU968431.1, forward strand.
TAGAAGGATCAACAAGTTTTCAAACTCCCGAGAAAACTCAAAAACTAGTAGGAACAACAACAGCACTTCAAACAGATGCCAGAGGCTCAATAACAAGAGATCATCCTAGCCTCTACATGTACCGAAGGAATCATTTTAAATATTGAGGAAATACTCTTCATCGGATGTTTTCTATAGCCCAAATCACAAAGTCAGGAAGAGAGGAAAATAAGAAGATTCGATGAAATAATGACAACTTCTCAATAATGAATCTATAGATGTTGTCCTGAAAGACTCTTTTGCCAATCCTATAGAACATCTACCAATTGTTTTAGCTTGAAGGTGCATATGAATCGTTACAATTGATAAAGCAACAAGATGCAACTTTTGCTCAAAACAAAAGGAAGATAAAGTTTCAGAATTGGAAATAAAACTCGAATAAGAAAAGCTTAATGCCAATAATCAAATTGAGATGAAAATGCACTCAGCCTCTATTAGGTCTCCGTAACAAGCAAGATTGGTAAAGTCCGATCGCGTAGTTAACATCATTTCAACCAACTTTGGGATTCTAGGATCTAGCTCCTCTCTCGAATCCTAGAGAGGGATTCCCTCTAATATGTACAAAGATGGATATTGTCTTTGAAGTTTAGGGTGATGATATTAGGGTTAGTTATGAAGGCCAAGGTTTGTTTGGTTTTCTCGCATGGTTGAACATAGTTACCGCCTGGAGACGGAAAGATCTATATGCAAATAGGTTCAAAGGTGAGAAGGTATGTGAACAAAGCAACTTTGATTCTAAAGAAAGAGGATGGTGGAAGCCAATCCATTGGGCTATGGAGTCATGAGGACTTAATTGAACAATCCAGTTCAAGAGTAATCTGTAAGTGTCATTCAGGCCTAAGGATCTCTTTTTTTGAAGTTTGATTTATGAATGGGGTGATACAAAAGAAAAGAAATTAATGATGGCAGAATAAAGACAAAGACAAAAGATCCGTAAGTACTTGAAACTAGCCAAATTTCTCTCGACTGTGCACTTAAGGAAAACATAGAAGCAAACTAGGATCCTGGTAAGTACTTTGAAACTAGCCACCTTTGATACACTTCTAATAGAACACAAATTAAAAACAAAGGAAACTTAAAGGCAACCTTGAGCAAAATCCACGCAAGGTGGCTCACCTTTCTCCTCATCTTAGTCCTTCTTTACTTAGTTACTTTCAAGACAATCACCAAGATAAATACGAATGGCCCAAGATCCTGATAAGTACTTTGAAACTAGTCACTTTTTGACACATTCTAAGGGAAACAGACAAATAGTTGAGCAAACAAGAAAGGACTGTGTGGCTAACCTTTGATTTCTCAATTCATTCCTTACACAACATATGAAAGTAACATTTAAAAAATAACATTCAAAGAAAGGACGAAAGATAGAGGAACGTCAAGATCCTCAAGCTTAGACCGAATTAAATCATTTCTAAATAACACAATTAGAAGAAAACATTGGGATAAAGATTTTTCACCGCAGAAGGTCACCGATGGCACAAAGAACTCTAGCAATCGCGTTTAAAATCGTTCTTTATAGTAGAAAATGAAACAAGTTGAAAACAGTAAATAAAAAATGACAAGTTACAAGAAGAATAACATCACCATCAAGACAGACCGAGATCCCACAAATCAGCTTGTATTGATTGCTTCAAACCGGTTACAATCTTCACATCCAATGTTTTAATTCACCTCTCTTCACAACCTAACTATTCTGTTACAAGTAGCCCAAGGCCCATGAAACCACTATTTACAACAAGATTTTTCCACTCGTAAATTTATTGCGCTTTCAGCAATTACATTGACAACCAACTAATCCAACCCTTCACTCATCTTCTTCTCGAGTATATATAGAAGGATGAGGGTGAGATCCGATAAAAAGATCTTCAATACAATTAATGCAAGTAATTAATGTCTTCCCCGACCCCGTGAGGTTCGATGAAGAAATTTTGCTGTGTGTTACATTGTGTATTAATGTGTTTATAATTAAGAAGTAAGCTCGAAGAGAGCTTTTGTTGACCTTTTGAGGCTCCGCATAATATTAGGGCTATTCTCGCAAATATTCTCGAATAAAAATCGATGCGTAAATAACTTCTTGGTTGTTCCGAGGTACAATATCTCGATCTTGTTCAACAACACCCGCCTTCCCAATCGATCGTTCGAGGCAATAGGTGGCACCGTGGTGGTTGAGGAATCAATTTGCCTCAAAGTATGGCGTGGAGTGAGATCCGTCTCGATGAACACTTTTAGGTTTTGCTTTTAATCCATGCCATTCCGAGCCTAGGATTAGGCTTTTGATAACCTGCCTTAGCCGTAATCCCGCCAATCTACCCATAAAACCACTTCCGGTTTACTCTCGTCTTCAAACCTCGATACCCTTTCCGCTCGATACCGACGGCTTTCTTCAAACTTTGGCAGGTGTGTGGAAACCAAAGCTCATGAAACTTTGTAGATATCATTGGTCTTCTTCGCATAATCAATTCCCCGGATAACCCAAGGATTGGAGTCGCTACCCCTATCCTTTAGATTTCATAGAATACGAAGAAAACCTTAAAACCCGCAAAATACAAGAAAAATGAGGAAATCTCCGCGTTATATGGATAGACCGCACCCAAGTTGTGCGGGGAGAAAGGAGCGTATCAGAGCCGTTGATCATATTACGATCGACGGTCGAGCGATTTGAACAACAACGGGGAAAAGGTGGACCGTACAACGGAATCTAAGAACAATGAGAGCAGCCGTCGATCTCGCGGGGATCGACGGGGGGATCGGCTCTTGAATGCGCCGAGGAAGACGACCCGGCGAGCGAGTTCGTTAAAGGGTGAGCGAAAGGCGATCAAGGACCGTCGGATGGGAGGGCTCAGATCCGACGAAGTGGGGACGAATCCCGCCGCGGCCATAGGACGAGGTTTAATGCGCGGGAACAAGATGATGGCACTGTCGTTTTCGGGCGAGAGACGGAGGCCGGCACGGGGCCGGCCGGGGGATCGGGGCCGGCCGACGCATAAAACCGCTCCTGACAAAAGGTGTGCGGGCACAAACCGGGGCGGAAATGGAAAATGGGGCCGCGGCGAAAGGGGGGGGGGGGGGGGGGTCCACCGATGACGTGGTACACTCCGCACCGTTGATCCGTGGGACAGATCGACGGAGTGTTAATATGATTTTCGTGGAAAAAATAAATAAACCCGACGTTGCATTTTACAAGGGTTTTCACTGTTTTCGGTGATAAATTATTTCTCGAGGGTTTAAGCGCCGGCGGTCTTAGCATGCGGTTTCGGCATTGGGGCATATGGAGAAGAAACGAAAGGCTTAGGCTCGAGGGGCTAAAACCCACCCATAGAAACGCATGTTTTTCATGGTTTTTTGATGATTTTGTAAGAGGAGAAATATTCATAGGTCAAAAAGTGGTTTTTTAACCTTAGGAAATGAGATTGATGGAGGAATATGAGATAAAAGGGTTTGATGGGTTTTTTATGGATGAAATGAGTTTTGAAGAAACGAAGGAAAGGTGGAAGAAGGGAGAGAAAAAAGGAGGAGGATGGCAAAGAAATGTTGGATTAGGATTTTCATGGGACATCGTAGGCAAAGAAGATGAAGAGTATATAGAACCAACCAAGAATTTAGAATCTCACCAATGACTTCAAGCACCAACAATTTTCAAGATTGCACTGGCTTCTCTTTGAAGGCTGTACAATTTAGCCACCAACCGATATGATTGTAAAATACAGTGGTTACCGCGGGCTCCACTTGGGGATGGTGCCTTTGAAGGCATCAAGAACTGTACTATTCTCTGGGATGCCGATCGGTGTCCGACCCAAAGACTTGCTCTTGCTTTCCTTCTCGACAAAATAATGTCGCTTATGAAAGAGAGATGAACTTCATCAATACAACTTCTACCTACCCCAATCCTACCGATCTAACATTTTTCTTCATCGTAGTGCACTTGATCGGGCAAACTCTTAACATAACATTTTATTCTTTTTGAAAAACAAAGAAATCTAATCTACTTCTACTCCTTATTTCTCCCTCGAACCCGCATTAAACAAATACTTGGAGCTCGCATATTCCTTACCTATTCTATTGTTTGTTGGGGTTAAAATGTTCAACAAACTTTCATTCTCTAAATTCTAAGCAACAGAATTTTAAAAAATAGTCAAGCCAAGATTGAAGCGCTTGACTTGATATGACTTATGGCATAAAGACAAGCCGATACAGAGCAGATTATCATTTGCGTAAAACCGAAAATCTCATGAAGGCTTAAGATCTGAAAGTTTCTTGTCATGGCCTTTCTTATTTTCATAGCTCGTTCTGCTTTTTCTTTTTGGTGAGCTATCTTTGCTTCTCTTTCTCGTCCAAGCTTTGAGTTAATTAAACTGTGTCTTTTTCTTTGACTCAGAAATTGGAGTAGCTTTGAGTCATTCTTTTGGAAACTTTGGTTCAGATTGGAATTTGTTTGAACCTTGATTTCTAGCCTACTCTATCTACCGATAAGCCAAGATTAAACAAGCTTGGCAAATCAAATTTGCTACCCTATCAAGAATTGAAAGCTAATTGGTCAAGATTAAACAGCTTTACCAATTAGAAGTGTTTCAAGGAGTGGCATTTAAGCTTGCACACTTCTTTATCTATTTCTTTTTTTGGCATGGGGCCTTGCCTTCTTGTTTTTTCATTTCTCGCTCTTTTCATATTTTCTTTGTTTTTGTATTTTCTAATTTTTCATAACTTTGAATACACATGGTGGATGGAATATTTACAATGGAAAAGGTAAAAAGGCTTTCCAAACATGGAAATAACGAAGAAAGATAATGCTTAAGCATCCGCCATTGACAAGACCCCCAACACCATGTTCCATTCTTAGCTTCTTGTAAGAAGAATGCATTGTTCTCAGCATAACCTAATGAATGGAGTAAGGGCCAAGCCATAGATCGTCAAATTTACCATGCTTCCCCTTGTCTTCTCTTTTGGAGTCCCACTTTAAAACTTTGTCCCCACCTTGAAATTGCGGCCTTTGTTCTTCTCGTCAAATATCTTCTGATATTGTCTTGCTTCTCCTCGTAATGCTTTGTTGTACACTTCTCTCCGGTTTGTCAAGACAGAATGGTCCGATTTATCCTTCTCGATTATGTCACTTTCTTCGCTCCAACTCTTGAATTAACTTCTATAACCGGTACACCAAGGTCATAGAAAAATTGCATCCGTACCATACAGCCGGAAGGTGACATACCAATAGATTTCTTCAATGTTAACTGTCAAATTCTGGCTGCTGCATGGACCAAATTTTTATGTGCCAAGACTTCTTGTTGTCCCTCCATCGCTTTCTTTATTATGTTCAACAAGCTTTTTGTTGGAAGACTTCACAAGTCCATTACCTTGAGGGTAATAGGCGTGAGTGTCCCAATGTTATCCGGGTATTTATGAGCGTAATTCCACCATTCTCTTTTGGATCCAAATGCCGCCGCATTATCGTAATGATTCGTGTAGGATGTACCCAACTGGAGAGTATGTTGGTTTCTATGAATTTTATGATAACCGAATCATTGGCCTCGTCTACATGGAATGGCTTCTATCCACTTAGTGAAGTAGTCTGGCGGTAAGGATCCACTCATGTTGGGTGAGGATGGTGGATGGATTTCTCCTATGAAGTCAAGTCCCCAACGTTGAAAAGGGGCTTCAACAAGAATCGGATGCAGTAGGAAGGGGTAGTACCCCTTTCTTTGCCCTCGAACAATTGGCATTTATGGCAAGTGGTTGTCGCTTTATGTACATCGTGAAAAAGAGCAAAGTTAACAGAAACCAAACAAAATTTTGTTGGTCGTTGACTTCCAAAGAAATGGCCTCCACACTCTCCTTCATGGAATTCCCGCTTTAATCTTTTTCAGATCAACCCAAAAATATTTCAAGCATATCATCAGTATTTTCCGCCAATAAAGAGAGCCATCGAATAGAACAAAATAAGCTGCGTCTTTATCCTTAGGAACTTTACTTTGTTTTGATAAATTATGTTTGGTTCACAAAACACAAATAATATCAAAAGATACCAAGGAGAATTCACAAAATAATCTTCGAACAACGGGAGTTGAGAATTCTTCTTGGTCATTCCAAGCATTAATCATATTAATATCAAGAACTTCACAATTTGATTCGGCCTATTAACCTAGCTAGACCCCGACCTTTGATAAGCTTAGTGGGTTTAATCTCTAAATCATATTCAAGAATAACAAAAATCCACTTACCTCTCTTACCATCTGGATCCCGGTTACAATGTCTTTTACAACCGAATTTGGGACAAAGGCAATGATGTGAGTGAAGGATGTATACCGAAGTCTTTTAAAGCTTTTACCAAAGCAAAAGCTCGTTTTTCCATAATGTTATACCTCAAAGGGGCATCCCTCAATGCCTTGCTAAAGAATGCAATGGGCTTCTCTTGTCCTTTAGGATTTTTTCTCGTAAAAGGACAAGAAATATAGTATGTTCGATGCAAATGAGAAGATATAAAAATCTTTTTTGAAAAATCGTGGACTTATGAGAACCGGGTAGCTTTGTTAGCGCTTGTTTCACTACCAAAGGATGTTCTTGCTTCTAAGGTCCATTTTTTATCCCTTTGCTCCTTCTTCAACATGTTTGTGATATTTCTAAGGAGTTCGAAATGCAAGCTGGGGATGAATCTTCTCAAAAGACCTTCCCTATGAAAGATCGCAACTCTTTGATATTTCGAGGATGAGAGATTTGGTAATATGGCCTCAATCCTCATGGGATCTATCTTTATGCCCCCGTTCAATGATATGCCCAAGAAGCTTACCTTCTTGAGACCAAATAATGTTTTCTTGGGGTTCAAAGATATCCTGAAACTTTCCCGTGACTTCTCGAAAACTTTCCTCAAATGTTCTAAGTGTTCTTCATCTTTTTTTGAAAACATGTTTACATCATCAAGATAGATAATGATGAAGAAGCCCAATTCTTCCGAGAATGCTATGTCCATGGCTCTCCGAAAGGTTGCTCCAAAGATTCAAACAAAAGGCATTTTCACATACATGAAAGTGCCCCATGGTGTAGTAAAGTTGTCTTTAATTGATCATCGTGGTGGACTAGGACTTGGTTATACCTAATAGCTATCCATTAAAGAAATTCTTTAGACCCTACCACTCCTTGCAAAATATGATCCATCTTGGGCAAAGGGTAGTTGTCTTTCAACTAAGCTTTGTTTGGGATCAAGTTCATACAAAGCCTCGATTTTCTACTTTTTCCTAATCGATACCGCATTAGATACCCACCTTAATATCTAATAGGACAATAATGCATCACATCTTCTACACTTTCTTAATTCAATGGTAAATCGGACAGGTTTGATTCTCGTTGCGTTTTTGTTTGAATGGTTTTTGGTTTTCTTAAGAGGGATTTTAGGTCAGACATTTCGTTGTTATAGGATTTAAGATCTTCGTAATTCCATGCAAAAAAACATTAGAAATTCTTTACCACTAAATATTTGAGTTTAATGTGAGTCAGTAGGAGTTTTTGAGATGTATTGATCAATCTTGGTTTTTCCTCATTGCCTATATTACATTCCTCCTCCACTTCGCTTCATTGTGTCTCCAGCCTTTGGTTTTTGGCCACATCATCAAAATCCAAATGTTTTTTCGAGAGGCTAACCTTTGGGCAGATTATCATTATTAGAATGCAAGTAGTTTCCATTTCTTCTCGTTTTAGATTTATAATTTAACTCGTTTGGTTTCTAGATATGACACCGAAGGTTTATATCTACCACCCGTGGAGATGGTTCTTCTTCGCTAAGAAAATTTTCATCATAGCCTCGTATCGTAGTCTCGAACTTCGAACTATGGGTTCAAACTCATTTCTCGAATTGCATGAAGTCTTCTATTTGTTTATCTCCATCAGCCTCGCCAATAATATTTTCATTCCGGATAGCCGGGTCTCAATTTTATTTGAGAGGTGTCATCATACGCACAAGGTGTTCTAGTTAAAGAAAGGCTAAATTGTGGGTCGCAATGTTTCTCTTTCTTGGGACAAAAGATAAGGTGTACTCCCCAAATCTTCTCAAAAGATCAATGACATCGTCTCGTAGGCCCTAAGTCTCGGGGTGATTTGCATTGTACCCCCATTGACCTGCTCAATGATTAATTCGTAATCCCCATATACATCAATTCTCGCCGGCACCTAATTTTTTCAAAAGCCGCAAGCCTAAGAGAAGGGATTCATACTCCGCTATGTTGTTGGAACACCGAAAGTTTAATTTGCATGAGATATCTCCGTAAGGATTGTTTTCAATGTTAGTGATCCGTACACCTCGCACCAAGATTTGTTTTGGTGCATGACCCATCAAAATACATAGTCCGTAGGCGTATTTCTCGCTTGGTGAATGACGTTGTATCGTTTGATTCCTCAAGTTTTTCATCGGGTTGAGGATTCCGTTCTTCGATCGTCAAGTTTTGAGTTCAAAGGATTGATAACTTGGAGTTCCGGTGTCCGTGTTGCCTACAGATCTTTCGCACACAATAGACCGTTTCGGCATTTCAACATTGTGTTCCCTCTTTTATTTCAACCATCGATTCTATTGAAGCACCGTTCGTGAGTGCTTCATTATTGAACATGATAAAAGAATCAAGGCTTGTGTTTATAGCATAGAGAGGGGAGTTTTAAATGAATTCCACTTGTTATTGTGTGCATCGCATGTGGGATTCCTATAAAGTTTCCTAGTTTGGTTAAAGACAGGATAGTTGCATAGGTCATGTCCATTTGCATGGTCCGTAACTTAGCCCCCAAGACCTTGATAAAAGCATTCCATACTTTGGGGGGACATCACCCACAACAACATCCATGACTAAACATTGAATGGGAATTTGGGATAGATTAACACAGTAGATCCTTAACTGACCCAGACACTTAACTCTGCCGAGTCAAAAGAGTACAGGCCTTTGTAGGGTTTGGTAATTTCAGACCTGCTCTCCATTGCGCCTTTTGGCATTAAGTTATGGGAAGCACCTCGAATCATGCATATACTAAGGTGCTAATTGTCATGAATGTTTAAGCTTACATAAAAGGAGTGGACCGGATCTTCTTGGAACTTTCCTTCAATCTTGGACCAAAAATAAGCTCGTCAAGTCATCATTAAGATTGAGAGTATCTTCATTATCTTCTAAGTTTAAAGCCTTCAAAATTTTGACCTATATATGTTGCGTCTAACCTTACCAAAGGGACAGTAGATTTTAATCTTTGAGATTTCCCCGTTCTAGGTCGAAAGGTTTTGATTTTTCAAAGTATTGACTTCACCGTTTGTCGCCACTTTATCAAGAATAACAAATTGTCGATTTGGTTTATCTACAAAGTAAACAGCTTGTTTTCATAGGAGTACTAACCGATGTGCTAGTACTACTATCGTTGGCGCTCGCTTTTCGATATTTTGAGTACTTTCTTCTTTATCATTACTGACCCATCACCACCGTTTTGTCCTTTGGTTTGATCGTTTTAGACTTGGTTGGCAGTACGTTGAGAAGGTTTGTCGCAGGTTTTATTGTTGGGGGTTTGTTGATTAGATTTACTTCTCGAGTTCATATTCCTTCAAAGGTTCTATGGGACGTATTTTCCATGGTGTTTTGATAGTCGTTCTTAGCATCATTTCTTCGTCATCATAAGGTGTATAAAGACCTTGTTTATTATCATAATGAACCTAAAAGTCATCATCATCTACCCCAAACAAGTTTACCATCTTCCCCTCGTTATTTGATCCGTTTTTGTTCAACCTCACTTAAAAAAATTCTCGATGGAAAGGAGGAATGACCCGTCGATCGTCTTCCCCGGGTCCTGCTTGGAGGCCGATTTCTTCTAAGATTCTCGATTCGGTTTTGCTTCGTTTTGGAGGAGCATTTGGATTTAGACTTGCTTGTGCTCTCTCCAGAATGCTCATTTTCATCATTTCTTCCATCATTCTTTCCATCTCGAGCTCGAAGTAGAAGGTGGATTCCTCTCTAAAAGATAATTTCTTTCTGCCTTTCATCCTTGCTCTTTTCTCCATGAGGTTCACCTCCATGCAAAGGACCTCTTTGCATATCTTCAAGGGTTGCAAAGACTCTTTCTCGAGTGAATAAGTCATGTTGGGCCAAACCTTCATGGAATTTGTTTCTAAGGCTGACCCCCCGAGGAGGTTTCCCGTCAGAAAGTGCTACATACACACCTACAACTGCACAATAAGTTTGTACACTTTCTCGTGGTTCCTATGGAGATTGTTATAGTCGGCAAGGACCTCGGAGAGGATTTTTCCTTACTTCTATTTGTTTAAGAATGTTTGATGGAAGGCTTGGAGATCGTTAATACCGTGGGGGTTAAACCTTTAAACCATTTTCTCACTTCTCCCAAACTTTGAGCAAACAACCGATTTTGACACTCATTATCAATTTCATTTCCGTCAAAGTAGTCATTCATCTTGTCCACATGTTGAAATGCTGTCGTTATGGTATTATTAGCATCATATAATGGAATTTTTGGACCATAGTCCCGTGGAAGATTAACTAATGGTAACAGAAGGACTAAGGGGAGCATACCATGCTGCCATGATATGTGGTGGGGGTGGATTTACAAGAGGATGAGTGGTTTGAAGGGAGTGGTTTGGTCAAAGGGTGAAAGATGAACGGGAAGTGATGGAACACAGTGAGGTCTCCGAGGGGCCTGACTTGGATGAGAGACACCTAGATTTATGTAAGAAATGTAAATCAGAGGTGTTGATCTCTCTATCTCAAAAGTCTTACCTGCTCTTGGGAGATGAAAGGGTAGGTTCGTAATCTAATCGATCTAAATCACCAAATGACCTAGTTCCGAATGGGTTCAATAAGTCAATTTGCATTTATGAAGAGCGAAAGGTTTTTGTGGACCCGAATTGGTTTCAGGGGTGGTCTCAAGATATTTGGAGGATTGTATTCTAGGAGACTTCCTAAGAATTCTTTCTCAAGTTATCAACTATTTCAGAGGATCCGGGTCGATGGGCTCTAGTATGAATCTTTTTAGGAGCCACAATGTTTATGTGATTAGACCCAATCTAAACAAGAAAAGTTCAACCGTATATGACAATCTTAGACGGTTAATCGGACCGTTTTCTCAATTCGAATCCCTATGTTCCTCTAACCGAGTTTGAATGATTTTTATAATGATAAGGGTTCTTTTCCAAAGGAGTCTTAAGGCCTGCTCAGATGGTGGAGCCGCCGGTGGAAGGCTCCAAGTATTTTCCAAGGAGTACACTATCTACCACGTATGTTTATGAAACATTCCTTTTCGGTAAATATCTCGAAACACAACAAACTCCTAACTGCAGATTGACCGGGAGGGTATTCACCAGATATGTCACCCCCAAAGAGGATGAGATCCCGCAGGCTACTGCCCTTTCCCGTACCGTCTCCAGAGACAGCCTCCAATCAAAGTCGTAGACAAGATATCAAAACTAGTGTTTACTACCAACTGAATTTTTTTTGACATATTTTTCAATTGTCTATATTTGTGGTCTAAAAGAATGTCCTAAATTTGCCTCAAAAACTTAGCTACTGCTATGAAACAAAGACAAGCCTATCCTTATGGCTAAGCTAGCCGATTTTCCAAGGTTAGATAAAAACTTAAAAGAACCCTAGGATTGACCTAGTTTCGTCACCGATTCAAACAAGTTTTATCATGATTACCATTTCATGTGCGCTTGGAAAGGGCCGCTTTTTACTTTCAAGATGTTTATATGAGATTCGGGTATGTCTCAAAGTGAGTCGGCCAGAATGTTAGGTCTCTCCGTAACAAGCAAGATTGGCAAAGTCCGTATCGTCGCAGTTAACATCATTTCAACCAACTTTGGGATTCTAGGATCTAGCCTCGAATCCCAGAGAGGGATTCTCCCAATAGTGCACAAAGATGGATATTGTCTTTTAAAGTTTAGGGTGATGATATTAGGCTAGTTATGTAAGCGTCAAGGGTTTTGTTTGGTTTTTCTCGTGCTGAACATGGTTAATGTCTCGAGACGGAAAGATCTATATGCAAATAGGTTCAAAGGTGAGAAGTTGCAAGTGAACAAAATAAACTTTGATTCTAAAGAAAGATGATGCAGGAAAGCCAATCCATTGGCTATGGAGTCATAAGAGAATTTAATTGAAACAACCGTGTTCAAGAATAATCTATGGGGGCAAGTCATCTAGGCCCTGAAGACTTTGAAGTTTGATTTATGGAATGGGGTGATACAAAGAAAGGGAATTGGGTCAGACAGTGTAACAAAGAGTGTACCAAGATCCGGTAAGTACTTTGAAACTAGCCGCCCTTTGACCAGCACTTAAGGGGAAAACATAGAAGCAACCATATAGATCCGTAAGTACTTTGAAACTAGCTACCCTTGATACACTTCTAATAGAACACAAATTAAAAACAAAGGGAAACTTAAAGGCAACCTTTTTGGAGCAAGGAACTAGCTAAGTATTCACCTTTTCTCTCATCTTAGTCCTTCTTTACTTTCAGTTACTTTCAAGACAATCACCAAGACAACACATAATGGCCCAAGATCCGATAAGTACTTTGAAACTAGTCACCATTACTCCTAAGGGGAAACAGAAAAATAGTTGAGCAAACAAGAAAGGGACTCGTGGCTAACCTGATTTCTCAATTCATTCCTTACACAACACATATGAAAGTAACATTTAAAAAATAACATTCAAATAGTGACGAAAGATGAGGGAACGCCGCATCTCCGTGCTTAGACCGAATTAAATCATTTCCAAATAACACAATTAGAAGAAAACATTGGGATAAAGATTTTTCTACCCGCAGAAGGTCACCGATGCGGTACGTAACTCTAGCAATCGTTTAAATCGTTCTTTATAGTAGAAAATGAAACAAGTTGAAAATGGGTAAAATAAAATGACAAGTTACAAGAAGAATAACATCACCATCAAAGACAGACCAGGATCCTACAACCTTGTATTGATTGCTTCAAAACCGGTTACAATCTTCACATCCAATGTTTTAATTCACCTCTCTTCACAACCTAATCTATTCATATAAGCAAGTAGCTCCAAGGGCCCATGAAACCACTATTTACAAATAAGATTTTTCCACTCGTAAACAACTATCGCGCTTCGTAATTACATTGACAACCAACTAATCCAACCCTTCACTCATCTTCTTCTCGAGTATATATAGAAGGATGAGGGGGTGAGATCTCGATAAAAGATCTCAACACACCACGTGTAATTAATGTCTTCCGACCCCGTGAGGTTTCGGCGAGAAGAAATTCCTACAAGTGTTACATTGCATTAATGTGTTTATACTCAAGAAGTAAGTTTGAAGAGAGCTTTTGCTGACCTTTGAGGCTCCGCATAATATTAGGCTATTCCGCAACATTCTCGAATAAAAATCGATGCGTAACAACTTTCTGGTTGTTCCGAGGCACAATATCCGATCTTGTTCAACAAATTCGGCCTCCGACCGATCGTTCGAGGCAACAGGCACCGTGGTGGTTGAGGAATCAATTTTCCTCAAAGTACACAGGGAGGAGATATGTCCGATGAACACTTTTAGGTTTTGCTTCAACCGTGTTCGAGTCGGGGATTAGGCTTTTGATAACCTGCCTTAGCCGTAATCCCCGCCAATCTACCCATAAAACTACCGCTTCCGAAGTACTCTGCCTTCAAAACTCGATACTCTCTTTCCGTTCGATACCGACGGCTTTCTTCAAACTTTGCAGGTGTGTGGCAACCAAAGCTCATGAAACTTTGTAGATATCATTGGTCTTCTTCGTACAATCAATTCCCCGGATAAATCGGAAGGATTGAGTCGCTACCCTATCCTTTAGATTTCATAGAATACGAAGAAAAAAACCTTAAAACTCGGCAGTAAAAATACAAGAAAAAAATGAGGAAATCCTGCTGCTATATGATAGGGGACCCACCGAAAGTTGTGTGAGAAAGGAGCGACGAGCCGTTGATCATATTACGACGACTTCGTCGAGAGCGCTCTTGAACACCAACTAGAAAAGTGTGGACCGTACAATCAATCCAAGAACAATGAGAGCCGCCACTCCGCGGAGATCGACGGTGGGGATCGCTCTTGAATGCGCCGGGAAGACGAACGGGCGAGTAGTTCGTTAAAGGGTGAGCGGAAGGCGAGTCAAGGACCGTCGGATGGGAGGGCCTGTGGACCGTACTATGGGGACGAATCTCAACAAGGCCATAGGACGAGGTTTAATGCGCGGGAAATGTACATGGCACTATGGTTTTCGGTGAGATGGAGAACACGTGTCGGCCGGGCCGTGGTGGGATCGCGGCCGACGGTATAAAACCGCTCCCCGGACAAAAGGTTGTGCGGGCACAAACCGGCGGAAATGGAAAACAAACATGCGAAAGGGGGGGGGGGGTCCACCATCACGTGTACACTTCCGCACTGCTGATCCGTGGGATGACGACTACGGAAAGTGTTACATGATTTTCTTGGTGGAAAAAATAAAATAAACCCGACGTTGCATTTTACAAGGGTATTCAATGTTTTCAAGTATAAATTATTTCGAGGGTTTAAGCGCCTGGCGGTCTTAGCACGCGGTTTCGGCATTGGGGCATATGAGTGAAGAACGAAAAGGGGCTTAGCCTCGAGGGGCTAAAACCCAACGCATAGAAACGCATGTTTTTCTATGGCTTCGATGATTTTTGCAAGAGGAGAAAGGCCCGATAGGTCAAAAAGTGGTTTTTTAACCTTAGGAAATGAGATTGATGGAGGAATAAGGGAGATAAAAGGGTTTGATGGGTTTTTATGGATGAAATGAGTTTTGAAGAAACGAAGGAAAGGTGGAATAAGGGGAGAGAAAGGGAGGAGGATGCAATGTTGGATTAGGATTTTCATGGTTAACGTAGGCAAAGAAGATGAAGAGTATATAGAACCAACCAAGACTTAGACCACTACCGTACTTCAAGCACCAACAATTTTCGTGATTGAATTTGTTTCTTGGAAGGTCGTGAAAGAATTTAAAGCCACCAATCGATATGATTGAAACACAGTATTAACAAGTTCTGTAAAGAATTTGAAATATCAAAGCTGTAGCATCAAGTACGTACTCGAGAATGATACACGGATAGAGGCGTTGATGGATAAGCTTAAAAATCCACCTTCAACAGGATAGTTTATGCAAAAGAGGCACTTTAATGGAATGCAAAATCAAAGCAACAGCAAGAGATTTTTTTGTCAAAGAAATTCAACTACCAATTCATTGTAAAACAAGAAAAATTTTCGTTCAACAAGTGAAGAAGAGAAGACCGGAATGTGAAAAAGGTCAAAAGAAATTTTTTGAATTCATCCTATGACAAGAATATGGTATAGGAAAGCAATTTGATCTCCCGAAAATTGATAAGTTTCACAAAGATATTTTATTTAAAGACTGAATTCGCTAAGACAGTGCAAAGAAAGAAGCAACAAAGGGCAAAGAAATCTAACAAATGAGATCATCGCAGTCTCATAATGGAAACTTCTAAAATGCTGAAATTATCAATAATATACAACCGAAGTGATCCCGTAGCTCAAACTATTGGAGACACAATGGAAGGAAATCATAGAGACACATTGTGCGAAGCTACTGCTGCCAGAGCAACTGTTAGATCAAGAAAATTACCGGAACTTTCGATCAGTCCACATCATCACAGATGACTCTACAATCCTTCACCGATTCCACTACAAAACATTTCAAAGACTTTCAAATTCCTCGTGTTTAAAGTTCGTGTCAGATCCGGCATCACATAGCCGCCCCGCTATGAAGCCGATGGTGGATATTTTCCACCTCGTAGATCAAATGACAAAAAAGAGGATCAGCCCACTTACGCATATTGTTATATTTATTTCTAGATTGTAGTCTAGTTTACTTTTATTACAAGGGGAAGGTTGTTTAACCTCTCAATTTCTATGTAATAATCTATTTTTGACCTATTCAAATAGTATTTAAACCTTATGCATTTATAATAACTGTAACCACGTAACTATGTGCTGGAACAAAATTTTTGTATGTTTGGGAATGCCTTGATGAATTAATGAACATTGTCTGCTTTATTTTGATATTGAAGCTTATTTAATTGAAGTTGCACTTTTATCTTTAATTGAGTTACTTTGACGTGAAGAGGAGCATAATAATACCTGCTGGTTTGAATGAGTAGAACCTCGTACATATGGTATTTCTACACATTATGCTAAGTTTCTACTTCTTGAACGACACCATATTCTATCCGTACTATATATGAAATCGCTATCATAAGTGAATGTTAAATGCACTTTTGTACCGATGTTTATCTATGGTTACTTATCTCATATATGATCAAACTTATGAATGAATATATATTTAACAATTGTTTTTTATTAAATTATTTTGTCAAAACAATTATTTTTACACAGCTTTTGTCTCTTTCAACTATTGAATAATCTTCATTGCCAATTGTTGAAGGATATCTTCCCATATCGCATTATAGAATGAATACTCCAGTATATAGTAGAATAGATATTTAGTCACCGTGACATGATATATTAAATCATTTTTTCCATTTGCATGTTATAAAAAATGATGACCTCATTATCCTTATTGGGAATCGGGTCCTTTTATCCTGAAGTTTGGAGCCACTGACACCAAATTAAAAGGAATTGCTCTAAGGTCTAGACCTAGGATTTCCCCCATGTTGTTGCAATGGAATTCTGGATGCTTCAATATCGTTCTCATAGACCAAGTCCTTGACATTTTTAGGCCTCGGGAAGAATTATTTTCTTTCCGGATGGTTTCAATGCCTACAATCAAATTCAGATTGTTTGAAGACTGCAAATAAGATAAACCACGTTTACCCTCGCTCGGGTACATTCACATACATAGTTTTACGAAAGGTTTAGGGTTTACGGTTTAGGACCGTGTAACGCCTCCGTTGACATTCCAAAGAGAAATATTGAGTATTTTTTCTAACCTAATCAATGAAGGACTCGAATTATATATGGATGATTTCACCCCATTTGGGGATGACTTTATCAGCTTTGAAAAATCTAGAAAAAGTGCTTTAACGATATATTACTACTAGATTGTGTCTAAGCAATGAAAAATTCCATATGATGAAAAAAGTAGTTTTAGGACAATATATTTTTGTTGTGGGAATTCAAGTGGGATCTAGAAAAAATTGAGGTAATTGTTAAGTTACCTATACCCCGCACACAAATTTAGGTACATATTTTTCTAGTTATGCAGGTATTACCATAGATTTATAGAACACTTTTCAAATATAGCCACACCTTTTTATACTTTAACAGTAATGTCAAGTTTGAATGGATCGATAATTGTGGATGTTGTACTCATATCTCAAGAATTCAAATACAACGTGAGTGTTAAGAGTGACCAAGCTGAGTTACCCTTCCACATATCCTCGCATGTACCGACACAACCATAGGCACCATTCTTGAAAAAGAAGAAGACAAGAAACCTTATGTTATTTATTATGTTAGCAAGAACCTCACTCCTATTGAGTTAAACTACATGTAACATAGAAAGTATTTTCACTGTTATATATGCTATTAATAAATTTCGACATTATATAATGAGATATCTAGTTTTTCCGTATACTCACTTTAATAGATATTTAGCTAATGTCGATTACATTAATGGTCAAGTGACATGATGGTTATTACTATAGCAGAATTGGGTATCACCATCAAAGATCGACTAGAAAAGAAAAATTTGTTGCGCATTTCATAAATTATGGTACTTAAGGTAAATGACCTTTAGGCAAAAGAGATGACCAGTCTCGCACGAGGATCTATTTGAAGTAAAAATTAAAACACCATGGTACGATGAGGTAGAAAATCACCTCGGAAGTATGGAAATTTCAACAAATTTGTCACCACAATAAAGGAAATTGTTTATTCATGTAGCGCACACTTCCGGATCGGTATTTATCTTTCCCACACGAGATCCGAATTTCAATTATGAAGAAGCATCGCAGAAGACGAAGCTATGACATTCCAAGAGCTCGCCATGGTGAACCCTACAAAGGACACTTTCTAGATTGTAGGATCACACATAAAGTTTCAGAGGGCTATTATTGGCCCACAATATTCAAAGGCATGAAAAGGTAAGTTCAAGCTTGTGATAGTTTTCAACAGATGGGCCATCCTAGCCAAGTTGGATGAAATTCCCTTACAATCGCAATTGGTAGTGGAACCATTTGAAATATGGGCACTAGATTTTGTTGGCCCTTTCAATCCACCGCAAAACCGCAAAAGTGTACATACCGAGCCTGCACCGATTAGGTAACTAAACTAGTAGAAGCAAGAAGGACATGCCAAGAGCCGCAGGAGGCAGCAAGATTAAAATCCTTTTCAAACTATTTGTGCAAAAGGGATTACCAAGGGAAGTAATACCGTATGAAGGACCAAATTAAGGTGTCATAAAATTCTGTACCACTCTATAGAAATATCATATTAAGCATAGAGTTACTCCTCCATACCACCCTGTGAAAATGGATAAGTGGAAAGTACTAACAAGGTCCTTGGAGGCCACCTCGACTAAACCGTATCCTCAAATCGTTAACTTGGTAGCCAAGACTCGGGAAGCCTTTGTGGGCTTATCAGACGACATGGTGGAACACCACTAGTCACTCGCCATATCATCTTATCTTCAAGAAAGAATCAATTTTTCTGATTTAAATTCAAAATAAAAACTCTTAAAACTACAAAGGAGATTGGATTGGATTTACAGAGGCACAAATGCAACGCCTAAAACAACTTAATGAGTTAGATGAAGCACACCTATTTTCTATTGAACGACCGCCATTATTTAGAAACATAGAGCTAAATGGCATGATCAACTTATAAAAAATAAATCATTTCCAAAAAGGCTAAAGGGTGTTGCTATATGATTCCAGCATTCTAGATTTTCCAGAAAATTAAGGATAAGGTGGTTTACCGTATGAAATCAAATAAGTTCATAATAATGGTACCATAACTCTAATCACCATCGATGGGTCTCGGTGCCTCTTTTGGTAAAATATACATCAACCGCGCCTTTACCACCAACCACGCCCACCACCAACCGCTCACAAAGGAGTCTTTTCTATCATGACATAAGTAATGATCCTACTTTTCCAAATTATAGTTGATCGGTGGTAACCCAACAGCCTCCATATATTTATGAATTGCATTTCTTTTATCATATTGTACATGATGTATATATATTTTTTGAGAGTTGGTTAAGCTTCTTTTTTTTTCTTTTTTTTCTTTTTTTTTTCTTTCCTTTCATATTAGAAAAAGGACAAATGACCTTAAGGCGCTTTTGTTCCCTTTGGTACATTTTTTGTCCCATTTGGTACAATTTTTTTCCCACTTGTACACCATTGTCCCTTTGGCACAACTATTGTTCCCTTTATCACAACTCGTTGTTCCCTTTGGTGTTTTTGTTGTTCCCTTTATCACAATTGTTATTCCCTTGGGTGTCGTTGATGTTCCCTTTATCACAACTTGATGTTCCCTTCTAAGTCATTGTTGTTCTCTTTATCACAACTTTTGTTCCCTTTGGTTCGTTGTTGTTCTCTTTATCACAATTGTTATTCCCTTTGGTGTCATGAGTTGTTTTATCACAAACTTGTTGTTCCCTTTGGTGCCATTGTTATTCCCTTTTATCACGCCTATTATTAGAGGAAATCAACCTAAAAGTGGCCTCCCAAGGAAAAAAATAATAAAATTATAGTCAAAATAATAAAATAAGAGTTATGAATTTTGAGGAAAATAAGAAAACTACTTTTTAATTGTATTTTTACTTATCTCCATAGGCCTTCCCATGTAGACACTGTTGGATGTAATTAAGCCTCCCACATCCAACGAGTAACCATTATGCATACTTTTGAGAAGACCCACATTGATAAAATCACATATACATTAAAAGTGTGTTCAACAAGCTTTTCTAATGTATCCGCAATTTTATCAATGTGAGTCTTCTCAAAAGTATGCATAATGGGTACTGCTGGATGTGGAATTTAATTATGCATCCAACTAGTGTTCACTTGAAATTTTTGTAAACCTATAAGGATATAAGCCAAAATACAATTAAAAAATAGTTCTTCTTTTCCCTCCAAAATATTTACATGTACCTCTTTTAAATTTAAAATATTTTGATTAGTTTATATATTATGACATGAAAATTTCATGGCACTTTTAGTCAAATTTCCTCTAATATGTTTTGGTGTTGTTGATGTTCCCTGCGATGCCTCATATAATTCCCTTTGGTGTCATTGTTGTTCCTTGATTTTGCATTGATGTTCCATTTGGAACAATTGTCATTCCCTTTGCACCAAGCTATCTTCTTTTACTTTGCATACAATTGACCTGCAATCTCCAAATGCGAATATAAAAAGATTGATCTTTACTCTATCATGGTGTCAAAAATAATGTCTTATCTATTATCCTATGAAGAATAACTTTTTTTTATCTAGCATATCCTATCAATTTGAAATTTTTCCCTATACCCGCATTTTTCTTAGCAAACCATAAATTGTTCATGATCTATCACCACCTTAGTATTTTTATCTTATGAATACATCTTTAAATGCTGATTTTATTTCAACATACGATTGACACATAATTTATTTTGGCATTTTTTACTCCTTACGCCATCCTTAAACTCTTCAAGAGTTGATGAGCTACCTTGATGACATAAAGAACAAATTTAAGAAATGTTACTTAAAGCTAGATTTTCTTACACAGATAGTGGGTCTCATCACGAGCCAACATACCACAATCATAGGAAAATAACATAAGTGATATTCCCATTGTGGCCAACAACCAGGGGTAATGGCCTTTGAAACTATTGTCAAAAGGATAAGAGGTCTCATCACAAGCCGACTTGTTCACTTTGCTACAAATTTAGTGAGTGACATTGTTGTTATCCGGTCACTGCCGTAACAATGACCTTTTTGAGAAAAACTTTAAATAAAAATATGATACATCATTTATAGGAAACTAGCTCATCTATGGGTTAAAAGGAAACCTTGTCGAAACTATGGACGCTCATCGGTAGTAGTGGTTTCGCCTCGTGGTATTGGAATATATTTTAAATTTTCTTTATCATGATTATGTCACTAGATTCTTTTTCCTAATAAATATATCGCTATTATCAATATCTACATTCACTTTCATAAAAACAAATAAAGGTGGTACATCAAATATTACAGAACAAATCCTAATCTTTCAATCTTCGTAATATGCATTTTTATCTAGAGTTATTTTTCCGTATCTATGTTTTTGTTCTTGGAAAGGTCATTTTGTTTTAAAAAGAGAATATTTTTTTATCATTATATTTATATATATATATATATATATATATTATTACTATTCTTTTGACTTCGATGATTACCTATTAGTCGCAATTTGTGCATGACGGATCATTCCCCTGTGGTAAGGCCTAATCACTTTCGTGTGAACATTAAATTTCCATAAGTTTACCCGTCATAGTCAACCTTTTCTATTGAGGGAGGTAAGGCATATCGAAGCATGTATGACACATGACTAGGAATGCTAACAAAAATAGTAATTTTTTCACACAAAAGCACATTGAACGATCTTATTCTATCATATTTTTTATTTTATTGCATGATTCTCGGATTGAAACAACTCGTATATAGTCATTACAACAATCCTTTGGCTTAATTAATAACTATGGGGGTAAGTATACCGAAGTGAACATGTTACATTATGGGTTACCAAGCAGCTCGAAGAATCTTAGAGCAAGTGGGTCGGATTGAATATTTCACCCGACCGCAGGGATTTGACAATGTTGCAACTTTATAACTTTGCACTGAAAACAATGAAGTCACCACTACGAGTAAACAAATACCATTCAATGAGACGATCTCCGGTGGAAGTCACAAGTATCCCCACATATGAGAGAAATCAGTAGATAAACACACCGGACTCGAAAGTGCGATGGAATTATTTATGACCCCGGTGAATGAATGTATTCGCAAAGGAAAAGTGATTCCAATTCTCGCCCATTCGCAGAACCATGGTAGGAGTCAAGCAGAATAACCGCAGGTAACTCAGTATGTGACGGTTGCCATGATGTGGTACATTCACGCCATCTCCCCGAAACTACTAACTTTAAAACAAAAGATAGTCTTAAATATGCCTTTCTTTTTAAATTTCCTCTTGCATGAAGTTGTTGGTAGAATGGGTAGAACTAAGGATACTAGTGTTGTAGTGAGCCTCCACCGTTTAATTAAATTTATATTCATTAGATAATTGGCATTGTCGCAATTAATTTGGGATAATTTTTTTGGACTTAATGAACTACCATTTGTGGAAGGAATTCATGAAGAAGAAAACATTCACTCGACACATATGGAAAATACCCCACCTAAAATAGGAATTAGCAAGCCAACCAAAGAGAAGGAAATGATGGGGTCAAACCTCAATATTACAAGACTTGACTAGAGCCGAGAAGAGGTTAGCCTATGTCCTAGTATATTTTCTCGCTAAGCGACGAAGGTCCTATAGATTGGCCGCAGCAAAGAATTCCATAGGACTTGTTGAGCATGCATCAAATAATGAGTTTTGCCTCAAGAATTCCCTTTGTGAGCAAATAGGTTAATTCACCTTGAATCCATGAATAATAAATAGCCCAAGTATTGGAAAGTATGGGAACCATATTTTCCTTTGAAGGAGATGAAGGTTGTTTGAGAACCTATCTAAGTAAATTTTGCCTCCACCCCTAATTCCAACAATACCGAAATATTGCCATCTTCAAAGAATCATGCATAGCCAAGAAACTTTAGAGGAATCATTTCGAAGCGTGAAATAACCAGAATCTCTATGGAAGGTACCATTCATTGACCGGTAATCGTAACACAAAGATAATTCAACTTCCACAATTCCGCCTGATAAAATCTTGAATAATTCTGAAGTTTATTAACGAAAATGTCACCGTTGTTCCCTTTGCATCTATGACACATATTTTAACCTACTAAAGGTTGAAAGGAAGAAATGAAGAGAATAAATATTTTTGAAACAACATTAACAAGAAATTACGAAAAAGGATAGAAAAAACTAGAAAATGGCAAAAAACTCTAAAAGGTGTTATAGGAGAAAGAAAATGCAAAGCTTCGAGACAATTGGAGTTCAAAGTGAGAATTTATTGGATCATTCATAAACTCGTACCAAGGTACCCTAACAATCATGTAAAAACTCAACCGAGGAACTCTTACCACCTCCGTAGGGACTCAAACTCGAAGGGATCCTCACTAACTCGTGGAAACACAAATAGATCTTAACTTTTCTCGTGGTCATAGTTGAAGCAACAAGCCAAACGGACTTGATGATGACTATCAACAGAGCTACCTCCGTATCGAATTTGTACTTCTCATTCTCACTTTGATCAATTATACCACCATCCAAGCAACAAATATGGAATTGGAAAAGAATAAACAATTCCCGAAGCAACGTCGATAAAATGATTTGAAGTAACACCAAGAGTTGTTACGAAGTTCAGGGGCAATATTTGCTACCGAAGAGGAAACCCATGTTGAGTCGAATGGAAAGAAGGAAAAAATAGAAAATACATGGAAAAATCCAAAATTTTCAGGAGCAAACCAAGGAGATATGCTCTATCTTATTCGATAGATTATCTTGTAGATCTCCAGATAATAATTATGCTTTTTTTCTACTTGAGCTTTATTTGGGATATTAAAAATAAAAGATATAGGATCTAGGAAATCCCTTTTGAGTTCATTACTATTTCGATTTCCAACAAGTGTTTTCAAGAGTTGTGTATAGTTGTCAAATATTTCTTATGTGAATTTTACATGAATAAAATATTTTGGAGAACAAGAGGATGGAACCTACTCTTTCATTGGAGATGTTCAATTTCAAGCTTTTATATCTTTTGCTAGGAATTAGATCAAATTGTATAGGGCTTTATAACATATTCCAAAGAAGAGAGAATGGTATAGATCTCTAGGTCGTAGGTGAACCCAACAATCCACCGCGAAATCTATAAAGCATAAAAGTTTCATGCAATGACCTAGAGCTGTTCCTAGTTTAGCCCCTATTCACAAAGACATTCTTCTAACAAGTCTTGAGTATTTCTAAGAAATCAAAGAAGAAGCCCTTAAAGAAGCACAACAATGGTGGAAATCATCTCCTAATAAGGTAAAAACAGAGAGCCTTTTATTTATAGGAATTTTCAAGCAACAACTAATTGAAATGCAAACATTATGATCAAATGGTTCTCCATACCCAAAGGACCCACATGGTTTGGATGTCGTGAGAGATTTCCAGCTATCTCGGTATCTTCCGGATGGTTACCATGTTGAGTATGATCTTCTCGAAGGGAGAAGAAATTCAAGCCTTTAAGATACTTAGAACAAGAATGGGATTGCGGTTTACAGAAACTCCTCCACTCCAGCCTTATTCCTCAACTATGTTACATGTCATTCATCTTTTTCCGTTATACATGCAATAAGGTAAGTCACGGTGATGTTGGAAGGCAAAATGGTATGATTCTTTCTCTCATTTCCTTAATAAATATTATGTTTTTAAGAGTTTTATCCTTAGTTTACAATGAATTGAGAAAAAAAGGATAATGGAAATTAGTTAATGGTAGCATAATTAATTTAAGTGATTTAGATTTTAAAGTATTAATTTGAGTAAATTGGTGCGTATTGATTTAATTTAACGATTGTTGTTCCTTCGAGATTATGGAGAATTCTCTTGGACAAGATCGTTGCCTTATTTCTCGTAAAATACAACTGGCTGGAATGAGTATGGTCAAAGATAGAAAATTGAGTAGAACTACTTATTGCTATTCGTATACTTTATAGTTGAATGAGAAATCCTGAGAATCTTCTCGATTCTAGGATAACTCCATTTTCGCTTTCTAATGTAATATATAAGACGATAGTAAGAAAATAGAAGGGGGATTCCTTGATTTTTACTTATTCACTATGTATTGAAAACAACAATCCGACTTTGAACTTTCTCAATATTATGTTGTAAAACATTTTGAAGTTGATGAATTTGCACGAGACTTTACATTAGTTCTTTTATATTGAGTTATCCAAGGAAGTGCTTCCAAAGACCTTGGGTGGGCCGGGGCCCTTGGAGAATATATTGTCTCTGTTATGTATCACTATTCGTTGGTTACTTTTCATATTCACATTAGTCGTATTGCTGATTACTTGTTTCTTTCTTATAGTAGTTAATCGATTGAACTTTACATCTTGTAATTTCGTTATGCATTTCCGGAATCATTGATTGAATAGCATGAATTAGTTATATAAATGAAAGTGTGATTGTGTGAATTTCATGACTATCTCTCGATAATTAATATTTCCAAGCATTCATGATTTAATAGTTTGCTATGGCCGATTTGTTGAAGTATTCTAGAATAGACAAGAGTGGTTGATAAGTTAGAATACATGTCTTTCACAAATCATAGAACCGTAGCCATAGAAGTAATCATTTTATGTTATGAATCATTTATTTGTATAACAATTGAATAAGGATGATATTTCTTGTAATTCTATAGTGATTGCTTCACAATCTTTCATAATCTAAGACTCTATCTTTGAATAGATTGTGCTCGAGAAATGGAAATAAAAATACAAATCCCAAAGTTGATAAGATTAATGAAGGTAGGATTAAGTTGATTTTTAGGAGTCATTTGAGTGCCCAACAATGTGGTTTTCATTAAAATTATGCACTTGTAAACACAAAGATAATGTATGCTAATGATAGAAAATGGTAGAAATACATAAATTATGGTACAAGTCCAAAATGAATGCATTCCAACTAATGTACGATACAATACTACATTTCCAAAATAACTATAAAAATTAATACAAAACCTTAAAAATTCCCTTCATTTACAAGTTACACTGCTATATCATATTTCTAAGCGTGGAAGATTAACATAGAATTAAGCTTTGCATATTTATCCACTAGTCTTATTAGATGCTTGGATAACCAACTTAGTTAAAACAGAATCCTCTCGTAATATCTTGCCAAGGAAAATTACAAGCAATCTCACCATTTCACCAATTTTCCCTTTTTTTAATGATTCAACAATTTGCCTAATTCTATAAGATAAATGACTTTCATAAAAATTTAAATTTTTTTTTCTAAAAACTATATAAAATCCTTAAAAATATAATATTAAAAAATCAAACAATTTATAGTTGGAATCAAAAAAATATAAGATTCACCAATGTTTCTACTCATTAAGATAATTATACATCTTTAAAATTTTATCTTGGTCTTTCCCCTTTTATTACTTTGTGTGCAGGAAAAAATATCATACTCGAGTACTTGATATACATCATCCTTTGATGAGGGTTCATACACAACTATTGATAAGGTAAAAGAGAGATAAGGAATAATATGAAGAAACTTAAGCTCTTTAGTAATTTTCCCACACCGATTTTTTATTGAGATAATGTTAAAATGATACCACATACAACTCTTGCAACAAGTACCCAAACCTTCTAGATATATTTAATAGAAATCCATAAATATTCCTAGAATCATCAAAAGTGATGAAGGCAATATCAGAAAAACATCTTTACATGGATAATGTAATAACTTCTCAAATTATTACTAAAATATAAATGCATACCATAGGCAAAGAACTCCCTTGATTATGAAGTTTAGCCATCTCCCCTACTTCTTCCCTACCACACATTTTCACAAGTTCTTTAATAACAACCCCACAATCCAATAAGACTAAGAATTTCTAAACCCATAAATTGGAATGTATAACCAAGTAAGAAATCACATTGTTTTTTTAACTTTCCTTTTGATTAGAAACCAATATCTTAACCTATATTTTAAAGCTAATACACATTGCTCAATGTTGTTTCCTACAAATATCCTTCCATTCTTTATATGAATGTGACTTTAGAGCCATTATTTTCTCAAATTTTCACCTTATATCAATTCTGAAGTATGCATCCGAGATCAACACTAATAATACGCATAACTTTATGCAATTTAAATCTTGCTTGAATCTAGATTGGAAGAAAAATATGAAAAATATCTAGCTTTTGGGTTATTATAAACTTGTACTAGATTGTGTAAATGGTAAAAGAAACATCTCTAATATGTTTTTAAAGCATACATGGATATAATTCTAGTGTTGAAGGAGATTTCGATGAATTTATATTATCCCAAATGTTTATAAGGAGTCTAATGACAAGGAAAATATTCTTTCAAAGGAAGCCTTGGACATTTTAAGAAGATGCATTTATCGAATTAGGAAGTCAGCATAACACCTCTTAGGGAGGTGATTTTTTTTCCTCGATGGAAGCGCTTTTTTCGTGATATCCGTATAAGAACTAAGGAAAGTTTATTTTATTCTTTAGATTGTCTTATATTTATGATGAATTTTTTTGTCAATTTATAAGGGCTGTATAAGGATCTAATGTAAGGAAAGGCTAGGCCGCAAGAAGTAACAAAGTCATTATAATATGTAGTATTTTATCACTACCTAGAGGCCAATGAACATGTATAGATTTCTTTATTGAAATATTAGTACAATTTTTTTTTCTGAAAAAAGGAATGGAGCCTTCCTAGCCATGAAATAAAGTAGGGTAACACTAGTTAACTAGATATAAATTTTGCAATATTGTTGAAAATATATCAATAAATTAAACTGCAATCAAATATCAAGTTTAACTATAAACCCAATATGTAGCACATCGTAAGAATAGGAATATAAATATAGGAAAATGAATTTTAATATTATGCTTATCTCCGGAGCACGATAAACTTTGGTTCCGACACTTGCTCGTCTCTTTTAATGGTTGGAAAGTGTTTGAATAAAGGTACTGCTTTCTTTGCGAGGAAAATTTTCAAGTTGTTGTGATAAACCCTACACACAAATAATAAGGATAAGTAAAGTATTCTGATGATTTATTCTATTGCCCTACTTTCCTCACTTCCCTTTAGAATTCGATTCGCAGGGTAGGGAAATGTTTTTTTATGTCACTCTATCGGAAAATCCATAAAACATCTATAATGGATCTTTCCAACATATAGTTGAAAAAACTATTTAAGTAGAACTATCAACACCACTATCGAAGAAATACGTGAATTCTTCTTTTCTTGGGGTTGTCTCTTTGAGATCTTAATATTTTTAGTAAGATTTTTTCTAGTCATTATCCTATTGCTCTTTTTTTGTGCCAAGTATATTGCAGTCATTGAAGATTTTCAAAATCCATTATGCTCAATATACAACATATGATCATCTACTTGGATTCATAATTAACAATGTAATAATTAAATAATGTTTATCATTTGTGCAATCTTGTGCTTCTTTGGCAGTATCCATGGCTGATATTCTAGGAACATAATTTTAAATCAATTACTTATATGCATGTTTCCTAGAGATTCAAAGATTTTTTTTATTCATTAGAAAATGACATTTTAAATTGGCGTATATTACATTTATTAAATACATCGACATGGAAGTAAATTATTTAATGAAAAATGTGTCAATAGATATGCACCAAGATAATCATTATGTGTAAACATCATAATCTTTTTTGCATAAAAATCATAGGTAATGTCTCTCAAAAATAATCTTTACAACCTATGGCATATCTTTATAGTACAAAAGGAGAGTGAATTGGGCTCATATTGCAATCCTAAATATGGCTACATCTCATGGTAGTGTTGTGCTATCACTACCTCTCTCTTCTTATTTATATTAGTAATAATACTAAATAAGTGGGGACCCTTAGTCAAAAATCCAAAAATTAATTAGTGCTTGTTTCCTTTCTCAAATAAAACTTACTATCATAAATTAGGAAAATTCTTTAAAAAAATCTTAAAATAAACCTAATTTTATGATAGATCAATATAATCTTTCTTTGAAGAAAATACCGCATCCATCGCAAAGTGAATGTCCTTTGTAAAGGCATCTTTTTAAATTGTGATTTCGCGATATTGCAGATAGTGCAATCCCAAAAACTATGCATCAAAGTATTGATCGAAACCGCATATCGCAGAAATGTTGTTTAATAAGTTATATTTTGTGAAATTGCGATATTGCGATTTCGCGATGATATGAGATTGCGATTTATGATGATTGCGATTCTATGATTGCGATTTTGCGATACGGCCAAAGAAATCGCATCGCATTATCGCGTATTCTTCTAGCGTTGTCCAAAGTAAATCTTTTCAAAAATCAATATCCGTTATGCGCTTTAATGTCAAATTAATGATTGGATTGTTAATTATTGATGGAAAGTGATTTTGTTTCACTGAAAGGTTGTTTCATGTTAAAATAATATTTTTCTATTCGCCTTCGCATTTAAAATAAAACTATCCCGTCACCTTCTCATATCATTACTCTCACTTAATTCGTAAAATCGTTATGCGCGAAGGAGTAGAAGAATATAATACAAAGCATTCACAGAGTATTATGGGAAAGAAAGAGAAAGTTCTCGCGAGTTCGAAAAAAAATGATGGCTTCCTTATACGCGTACACTCGCTGCAAACAAGGATGATGTCGGTATCACCACTGAGGGGATGCATAATTTGCCGAAGAAGAAAAAAATCCAGGGTAATGGAAGTTGTGGCCATCGGCGAGTTCAAGTAATTCCTCGTGGTTGCCTCTACAGAATTGGCTTGTTCATTCTTGCACCGATAGCAAGAAGACCAAGAATTCTTCCAT
>MU968431.1:65770-146466 GCA_034641835.2 Pinus albicaulis
TTGCTAAACACCCATCGTTTGCAACTGAACGAAGTACGCTGGTTTTATTTTTTATTTTATTTTATTTTATTTTGATTAGTGTAAAACATTACAATTTCTCTATAAAAATGTTTAATTATTCGTAATTTGTAATCATTTGAAATGATCAAAATTTTAATTTTTTTATTGTGAAATTTCACAAAAATAAGGTGAATAAGTCCAATGACTCCCATATGAGTGAACAAGTTAAACAACCACCCTCTTTTATGAAGCATTGAGACACATTGAAACATCAAGCATATTCACTTTGAGTAGCCACTTCTATATTTATGAAGCCTTGAGACACATTGAAACAAGTAGCCACCTCTATATGAAATAAACATCAAACCTATCAAACAATATCATGTTTACCTTGAATAGTATGATTTAAAAATGTTATAAAATACAGTTAACACTTTTAAACCAAACATTTTAGACATATCTATGATAAGTGATATCTTGTTGTATGTTGTTTTTGTTATATTAACATTAAATTGGAATTTATGCACATCATTTAGCTATGAAACGCTTAATCAAGAAGGCCCACTCACATCTTATTATGGAAAGTACATCAACATGGCTTGTGTGAATGATTGATTTCCTTGCACCAACACATCCATCCAATAGGTACATACTACTAAATGATTATTTATGAATGCAGAATCTAGGACATTAATGCCAAACTTTCTTTGTTTAATTATTTAATCTAATGTACCCTATCCATGACATTACCTTTCTTGTGGTGGCCCCCGGTACCTTTGGTGCAATTTATTCCACGTAGGTATGCCTAGTGGGGACAATGCAATTCGATATGCCATGTGGTATGTCCTTATAACTGGTTTCAAATTGTGTTTGATCTAATGACTTATACCGACAGTCATCTAGAAAGATTCTACTTCCCCACTTATACCCAACGAGGAGATAAACTAACGACATGTTGAATAATGGTTCACTAATAAGTAATGAATTAGTTTTATTTATTATATAGCATTATACTTATGATGGTAAGTAATAATTGACAACATATAATGTTCAACTCGTTTGAGCTTTAACATTGTTAAAGCAAAAGATTTGATAACATACAAGGTTTAACTTGCTCGTGTGTTTATAATGTTAAAGAGTTTGGTGGTGTTTTTATGCAATATATATGGGAAATATTTTTGATCTTATTGTTCCTGATCAAAGTTGGTCTCAAGCTTTCTATTGAAAGCATGATTATGTTTAGATATATGATATTTATGAAGAAGTTTTACAACATGGAATTCAAGAGGTTTCTAAAATTGCTTATAATTTTAGTCAAAACTCTCATCTTCGCCTCGAAGCGCGGGCATAAGGATGCCCAATCTTGGCTCAACCACTGGGATAAAAGAGGAGTTCATCATGGGAAGCAAGGATAGTGTCAAAGATACTATTACTCAATTTAAGATAAGCTGTGGGGTGACAAGAAGCCAAGGTAAAAGGAAGCTAAGTATACCATAAGGAAGTAATCAACCCTATCCTTGATAACTAGAATATCTCTCTTCTATGTTGACCAATGCTAAGAAAAAATGAACATTGCCAGATAAGAACTAATTTTCATGAGCTTCGAAGTGAAACCATGTAGTGGTCTACTCCCTGTGGCTCGGGACGATATAATCTCACTGAGATACCAAGAGGGTGGAAGATGAAACTCTACCTTTTAGACCGTCGACTTCATCACATCTAGTCTTAATTCCTCACATCCGCCGCACATCCAATCTTCTTGACTCGTTGTTTACCAACTATAGTGATTTTAGAGTGCTTATTTCTTTCTTTTCGATCACAAACAATATAATTAAGACTCACAATTAGATTCTTTTCTTTTCTTGAGGTTCGACAGACCGCATTCGTCTTATCGACATTAATCATCATCATCATCATCATCATCATTATTAGTTTTTTATCAATGTAAAAGAACATGAATATATATATGTAAACAAAGGAATTGGCAATCGAGTCGGGTCTTGTACTTGCGTGATACAGTCGCACGATTCTCGACCACTACCACTATACATTTGGGACCTATAACTTGTTCTCCTCCCCATAGACTAGGTTATTTTCGGTATAGGATTGAACCTTGGATCTCTTAGTTTACACAAATTCATATTGTTTTGATCACCAATTAAATTACCAGCTATCAAAAGATGAAAAAATAAATATTATTATAACAATGTAATTTTTTATAAATTTTATAAGAAAATTGAGTATTAATACATTCTCAAAAATACTATAAAAATAAAAATAATTAGTCATTTTTATAATTAAAACCATTGATAAACACATTTTCTTTTCAAATTGTTCATCATATAGCTACATTAAATTTTGATTTCAAATTTGTGTTAACTTACCTATCTTGTTACCCTTTTAATTTCAGTACAACATACAAATAATATCGAAAAACTTCTATTAAACTTTTTAAAACCTAAAAACAAATCATACAAAATTCCAAATATTCTCATAATTTATTAAAAATCCATTAAACCAAATTTTATCCTATTAACAAAATCATTATAAATTCATAAAATATCATTTCATTTATTATAATAAAAACATTTAACAAATTTAGCTAAAAAATTCCATACATAAATTAATAAAAACACAAGTGAAAGTGACCAAAGGGCCTCATGAGCCAAATCAGTAATGATAACAAATGGGCCATAAAGTTCACCTCGATTTTCCATGTGGGTGACACAATCATTGACAACGCTGAAATTGTGACACAATCATTCACATAACGCCGAGGAGGTAAAGCTTACCCATCTCCTACCTCATAATCTCCACTTCCATGTCTCCCACCATGAATTGACTGGATACAACATATGATAGCAATTTAACACCTAAAATTCTATACAAGCAGTACTTCTGCTTTAACTACTTCTACTGTGTAACAAATTACATAAAACATAGATGTTATGGGATTAAATGTAAAAAATTATATATATATATATATATATATATATATATATATATATATAAATATATAAATAGTAAATTCCATGGAGGGTATATTCTTTTCGACATTTCACACATTTATGGCTCTCGATGAGGGCCACATCCACAAATTATTGGAGTTACTGGCTTTTTACTTATGACATTTTAATTTGTGAGTTAATGGTTTTTACTTATGACATTTTCGATTGAGTCTGTCTCTTCCAACCCCAATTTCTTTATTAATGTAATAGGTTCCAAAGGCCTTGTAAGTGTTATAATGAGTTAATTTAATAAATAGAACCTATAAGTGGTTGATCCACATTATAAAAAAAAGATCACAATTAGTTATATTGGTCATAGGTAATAAATAAAGTAGTTAACTCATATTATGCAAATGACTACAAGTAGTGAAGGTTTTGGGTCTCAAGAAGCTCACATTGTCGAAGATAGTAAGGGAAGCTTTTGTCTTGTGTTGCGTAACAGAGTCATGCTCCTACGGGTGGTCGCTCGAAGAGGCAAGTGAACAAAGTATTGTTGCAAATCTTAATAAAATATTCCCATTGTGATTATCTCATTTGCTTTTATTTTATGTGGTATCTCTCGTATATTTCATCACCCTCTAATATTTTCTGGCTGTGTCAAAACATACTCGTCAAGTGAAATCGCAGCACTTCTCAGGCCGCCTTGCACCATCAATTTTAGCAAATATTTTTTAGGCTAGAGATGCATTCCGACATATTTAATTATAGAGATATGCCGTTACATGCGTCAACTCGCAATTGGGGAAGAATACACGCAAGAACTACAAGAGGTGGTCATGTCTATTGGAACCCTCGTAACCCCGTCGGTACCCCTTTGAGTAGTAGCACATAACGTATAACACCCGTACATGGACTCGCTACTTCCATGTACCTATGGTATATTGGAAGCTCAAGGTTACTCCCGAAACCAATTCCTAGATAAGTCACTGGCCATCTATGTCACATAAGTATGAGACACCAAGAACAACATTCAAGGAGATTACTCGCACATACCAATGGTAGTTTCCGGGAAGTATGACTAAGGGCACAGCTCTGACCCTCCTTAGTTAACGCTCCGAAAGATTAGGCCGAGTACTATCGTCGGACCCTCGTCTTATATTCCTAAGCATGTAGCACCTAACACTCTATATATTTCCACACATTTCTTCTTCATTTCATCACCGATCGTCGTCAAACCTCTGCTATCGACGATAGTTTGTTTCTATCGCCATAGTCTCAATTAGTTGGGACATTCAAATTCCTAAACATTTTGTAGTATCCAACAATTCCTACACATTTTGAAGTATCCAACGCCTTTTTAACTATAGAGATATGTCGTTACATGCATCAACCCATGGTCGAAGCATACACACAAGAAATACAAGAGGTGGTCACATCCTCTGCTAGACTCCCTTTGTAATCCATGTTGGTACCCCTTCCAGTAGTATCAGTAAAACAATCGTACATAGTATTCCGCACTTCCAAGTACCTTTGGTATATCGGAAGCCCCGTAAGGTTACGAAAACCAACCTTGTGATAAGTCATGTCGACCGTCTCGTCACGCGCTATAGTACACCAATAACAACACTTAGGGAGATTACTCACACATACCTATGGTAGTCAGGTAGTATGTTTGAGCGGCACAATTGATCCTCCTTAGTTAGTACTATGAAATATTGGGTCGAGTACTATTGTTGACTTCGGCGTATATCGCGATCCGTAAAGCACTCGCCACTCCTTATCGCCATAAAGTTCCCTCTACTTTTCGCTCGATTGGCTCGTCACATTTTGCAAGCATCTCAGAGTTGGGGTTTTTGCCACCACACCTTGATTATTTCTGACATCCAAATTCCTACAAATTTTGGCATGTTGTCCAACAATTTGGGTTTTTGTTGCCGTAGCCTTGATCAATTAGGACAACCAAATTCCCACACATGGCAAAAGATTCAACAATTTTCTATCTCTCAAGCAGCCGTAGCCTCGATTAATTGGGACAACCAAATTCATACACATTTTTCAATATCCAATAGTTGGGGTTTGTGCCGACGCAGTATCGATCAGCTTGGGATTGCCAAATTCTTAAACAATTTGCGGTATCGAGATTTTGGGATTTCTACCCACCACAATATTGATTAGAGAGAGAAATAGTCCTAAAGAAACAGATGCAAAAATAACGCATGGTGGTCCCAAAATTCCACTTGCAAGCAGGCTCCTTCCTGTAGCCTCCAGGCTCTAGGATGATGAGTGCTGGTCGCAGCGACACTATCCATCGCCAAAGAAGAAACTCCATTTTTCCCGTAAGTACCAATTTTTTCCAAGGTGATTTTAAGTGAACTACATCAACATACTCCTTGTCTCACACCCATTGCAACCATATATTAATATTAAGTATCGACCCGTGAAACTCGTATGGCAACTACAAGGGTTTTCCAAGCTTAGGGATCTCCAGTGGAAGACATTCGAAGCAAGCTCTCACCGCCAAAATCAAAGGCGTAGTTAAAAAGGCCTTTGAACCCCATAGTACCATACATCAAGGGCAAAGACCCCATGGGGGAGGGGAACCATGTTGATGGAAATCTAGAATCGAGAATCTAGCCACCATAAATATCAAGGGTATTATACCTCCCATGGGGGTCGCCATTCTAGCAATAGGACACACCAAGATCGACATGCACACATTTGGATGGTTCTTAACCCGCAAGGTGGGTGGCAATAAAATGGAACAATATTTTCAACTTAAAAATATCTCGGGATGATGAAACCAAACTACATGTGGATATTTTATTTATACCAAGAACACTCGGTAATGGTGGCAATGGAATAAAAAATGCTACACAGAAATCCAACTCAGAATATGTTCTCTAAATCCATTTGTGCCTACTTTTGACAGGGACTCACACTTTCCTAGCTACCTCACAAAGCTCAAACAAACTAGCATATTCTATTACTACATCACCGCACTTGAATAGGGCACGCCCATCCATATCAAGGGCCCAAGGGACACCTTCTATATGGAATGTTTAACTGCATGGCCTCAAGGAAGCCATCTAGGAAAATGTTAGAATGCATCAACCAACTACTTGGTTGGATTCCCTCCACAACATTTAGATGCAAAACCGAAATTAATGCCTCCAATATAATCGTCCTTCATTCATGTCAAATGCACATTTTGTTATCACCAAGCACTTTCTCCAGTGTTCAAGAGGCAAAGAGAAATAGTCCGAGGTAACCACAAACCTCGCTTTTGGAAATCTAGGATCTTAGCCTTTCCTAAATTTCAAAGAGGGCTTCTCTTTATGATTGTAACTTTTGTTTATGTTTTAATGTTTTAGGCTAGTTATGATAGTTCACCTGGTTTTGGCTTTTGAAAATGTTTGGTGGAAAATAAGACTACTTGAAGACAAATTAAAGAGGGATATACTAGTCCATTGGGCTAGGGAGTCAAATTCTAGCAAGCGGTGAATCAGAAGGCAAGGCACAAGAGGATGCTAATGTATTTAGGGCAAGGTAGATAACCCTAAGAGATTTGGATAGATCATGAGATGGCTTTGCTTTCGGGATAAAGGGCAACGAAGAATCCTTTGATCCGGGAAAAGAGGAAGGAGTGCGGTGGGTCAAACAGACTAGGAGCAATTAAGAATTCCTAAATCCGAAAATCACCGTAAAACATTTAAATGATTAAGTAGTTAAGACGGAATTCTAACACTAGTCCCCAAGTAATACTCCTATTTAATCATTAAGATTGAACAACATATATGAAATGTATGTAACTCGTAAAGGAAACAATGACAGATATGTAAATGCACTTTTACTCTTCAAAATTATCACATGAATCCCGAATTATGAAGTCCACCGGGCTATTTTCCCGATCGCTTCTTTCTGAAATCAACACATGTGAGCCTCCAATGTACCAAAGCAAAATGTCTACAATGTTCTTAGCAATTTTATTCCACACTAAACACTTCATAAAACCGAAGTATTTATACAAAATGTTTATTACAAAATATCCTAGAGAAATCTAGGGAATAACTCTAGGAAATAAAAATATCTTTACACATTAGGAGGGACACTATTACATCAACTTAGCAAGTCGTCCTCTTACTTAGAAAATAGAACTAACATTATCTAATCAAAACGGGTTTTGGACTGTGGTGTTCATGCTTACCGGCATATTTGGAAAATATCTCTTCGAAGATCGCTTCGATTGATACTCTTTTCACTTTACACCGTTTAATGCACGTCGTCTTCTCTTCCCCGATACTCTTTTCACTCGTTTTCATCCGTCGCTACCGCTCAGTAAAAAGAGAAATTAGCGTAGTAAAAATTTGTCGGTCGTTGCTTTTCCGATACTCTTCGACCCTCTTTGTTTAGCTTCACACACTTTCAATCGATATATTAACCTTTTCGATGTACCGTAGTAAAAATGAAATTTCTCACCGTGGTAGAAAAATTAATTCACCGTCATATCATTTCACTCGTCATACTTGGATTTCCCTTTTACCCCTTTCACTCGCTATAAAAGATGTACTTATCGGCCAGTAGAAAAACCAAAATCACATAAATTGTTTTGTTTTTCCTTATCGCCCTTCACCGTTTTACATGTGCCTTTCTTCATTGTTCGCTCTATGCCGTTATAACAAATCCGTAAAATCTTGCCACTGCCGAGTACCGGGTATCTTCATATTTTTCAACTTTCTCGTAGCTTTCATCCGCATCAAAGGTACTTTGCAAAATTTTTGTTTGACCATGAAAAGATGTTTAATCTCATTTTGTAGAAAAAATATATTTTCAAAGTACCGTAGAATCACTTTGCAACAAAGGCGAGAACCTCGTGCGCAGAGGCTTGTTTACTTGCTCTTTAGCATGGTCCCTTATCTTCTTTATTATAGTCTCTGTTTGGACCACTTCGCTTTCTCATTAAAGCCCCGTATGTCTCGTAGGCTAAATTTCCTCAACATTGTATATTTTGTCAAGAACTTCTTGTTATTGATAAGTTCATGGTCTCACACTTTTCCTCCAAATCTTTCTATTATGTTCCTTTTGTTAGGACTCTCTGATCCGAAGTATTGTTTCGCCCTCATCTCGTATTTTTTAGCTCTTCAAGTTCATCTCTATTTTTGTCGTTCAAGAATGAAATAAGCTTTTAAAGCATGAGATGGTTTATTTGCAAGTTCTTCCTTTGTTTTTTGGATCCTCACCGTGCCGCTAGAAGTAAATCCCTTTGCTCTACATATAATTCGAATTGGATGGCAATTGGAGATGGATGCCTTCAATTATATTGGTCCAGACATATTTACATTTATATCGGAAACTCCTGCTTCACTAAATTCTCACTTGCTGCTTATGCAAAGCCTTTACCTACTTCTTCAAGTATTTTTGCCCTTTTGTTCATGTCCCTTTGATGTGAATCAATGCATTCCTCGTTAGATGATTCAAGAGTTCGAATGGTCTTTTCAAATTGTTTATCTCATTATAGGGACATCTCCTCCATGGATTTTACGTATGTGCCAGCTTTCACCCGCTTGATGTGCAATTCGTGTAGTGGATGATCTCCGTGGTCAAGTATCAATAGATTGCACTGACGACCGTAGCCTACAGGGAACTTTGTTGCGAAGTGTTCTGCTAATGTAGTACAGAAAAAATGCTAACGCAGTATAACTATGGGAATAATCCCTTTATCTCGCCTTGCCATAGTTTAATTTTCACAATTAAAGAAAGGAAACCGTAGCAATTGTTGGTGTGCGATTATCTCTCAAAAAAGTTGCTTATTGCTCAATTTGGGCTTATCGTAGATAAAACTCGGACTTTAAGATAGGGAAACAGTGGTTTCCTAAATGGTACAAATGTGGAAAAGAAGTCTTTTAATCAATTCCGTAGGCCTTTACACTTCTTTTGTGTTTGGAATTGGTCTTCAAGGGTTAAAAGATGATGTAAACTAAGGATTTTTTTACTTTCAAAGGCCGGGAGCAGTAGGACTCGAGCTTCCCGGATGGCCGTGGTTTGGCGTTTTTGGGCAATTTAAATCGGCTAATTCTCTTATCTTAATCTCTTTTAAGTTCCTTGCTAAGATGGTATAATTTTGAAGGTTTGCAGGTCGAAATATCGAGAAATACCTCTTTTTGCGAGGGCATTTTCCGACTGTGCGTAGAGGGTTTTTGGTGGTATCTTTCGCTGAAAAACTCGGATCGCTCGTTGCGCAGGATGGCTTCGATGAGCTCCATATATAGTAGGTCAGTGATTAAATTCAGCTCTTCGAGGACAAGAAATCACTCAAACAGTGGTTTCTTAAAGCTTTAAAACAGCCGAGCGGAAGTTTTAACCACGGACTTTCATAATACACACATAATAATGATATATGAAAGTTTTTAACATAAATCATTATACATGTCATTTACCGTGTGTCTAATCCAAGGTACAAAGAGGTAGGATTTGTTTTTTCGAATGCGAAACATGCCTAGTGGGTTTCACGTTGGATATAAGTGGTAAGTGGTTTCATGCCAATTTGAACACGATTGAATCACATTTCGGCCACGTTGCATCGGGTGGTTTTAAGGATACAACCCCGTTTCGCGTGACTCTGAAACATCAACAAAGTGATCGATCACTCCTCGTAGCGTGAAATCGATCGTGCACCATTAGATATTTTTTCTTTGACAATGCGAAATCGTGTTAGGGATCATTTTTAAAGAGTCAAGCATGAGTAACTCGGGGACTCGGGAAGTTATTATGAGTCGGCACGTTATATGAAATA
The DNA here is from genome assembly GCA_034641835.2 of Pinus albicaulis. Classification (NCBI taxonomy): domain Eukaryota; kingdom Viridiplantae; phylum Streptophyta; class Pinopsida; order Pinales; family Pinaceae; genus Pinus; species Pinus albicaulis. The sequence goes on from MU968431.1 coordinate 75,509, forward strand.
AAATCCAGTATATTTATATGATTTATAACAAAGTTTCCATGCATGCGAAGGATATATGGCGCGGGGTTAAGACATCGTAGTTTATACATATAGCAACCGCAGTTTATATATATAAGGTAAAGTGCAAGCGATGCAAAGCTAATAAGTGCCGACCGGGTTAAATGTATGAATAGAGGGTGGCCCGTGGAGGGTTTTAAACCTTAGGTTAATTTTTGCTATTAAAACGTGTTTTATATAATGAAAAAAATGGGAAAGGTATCTTTACTCTGGGGTTGAGTTTATGCGGAAAGGTATGTAAATTATAAAGGCACCGATGAAATGAAACCTTTATAAATACTTAGGGTAAAAATGAGGTTAAAGCACGGATAATATTTTTGTGCTTAGACATATATAAAATATGTATACAACGCTTTTTGCATATATTTATTATATAGTTTTTAGACTTTTTGAATGTGTCTAAAACTATATAGCGCAATATTTGAATACTTGATAGTTTTATGCCAAAGGGATATATTTGGGATTTATTTCTCACATGTGGGTAATTACTTTGGCATAAAAGCTTCGGGAGTAGTGGGTTTTTAGGGATAATAATAAAATAAAAGGATTTATAATAGTAGACAAAAACTTTTTATAGGGATTTAATAAAATAAATTACAGAAGCTAATATGAAAAAAGGGACAATGACAACACCAAAATGTAATTATATAACTTAAGCAAAGTGATAATATAACAAGCAAAAGCTTAAATTATTTATAATTTTAAACCACTCTTAACTTATAATATAATACTGTGAGGGTTTTTATGTTTTTATGAATGAAGGGAATTAATCAAAAGGGGATTTTCTTTTCATTAAGTAAAAGGTCTTGATTTGTGAATTTTGGAAATGTAAACAAGATGAATGTAGGGTTACTGATGACAATTAGGATTAACATAGAAATTCAACACTTTTAACTTTAGTATCAAATACTAATGAGAGGCTTGGGTCCGGTCTCCAACAGAGCCGCAGAAATGCTCCAGCCTCTCTTGAATGAAAGTTTAGAATGCATAATAACTATACGAAAGGAAATCAATGAAATAGTCGTCGTGAAAGATGATATACAATGATTTTCCCACTTCTCTCTACCCACCCAACTCTTTTTAAACATCTAACATTTTTTTCTTCCATTTTACAGTGCATTTGAGCTAACAACCTTTCGAACATTTAATTTCTCTCGAAAGCAATAAAACTATCTAAATCTACCTTATATCATCCGAGGGCTCGCATTAAACCGATGAGAACCTCCTCTTATTCTCTACTCATACCTACCAATTAGTCGCAGATTAAATCAGCCCGACTAATTTTTTATTCACTATTCTACAACAATAAAATTGAAACATGACAAGTCAAGATTAAACAATTCAATCTCATCATGGATTATGGCAATTACTGACGATCACGCGTGCCATAATCATCAAGCATAAAGTAAAAGTTAGTGGCATTTGGACTTCCGCACACTTTCATGTTTTATTTCTTTTTTCCTTTCGTATATTATTTTTTCTAAGTCCTTTCGATTTTTCTTTAAGGAATTTTTAACCTCTTTTGATTTTTTGATTTTATTTTTTTCAAAATATGGGAAAACAACTTCGCGTAAAAGTCAAGGTATGTACATATTTACAAGACTATCAAGAGTCAATTCAAAATTATGAATCCTATATTTATAGGACCCTAACAACGACTTCACATGGGGATGGACCTCCTCGTGAGATGTCAAGAACACCGCCGACTAGTAGCCCGATCCTTTGGAGCCAATCCCAAACCATGCATTTGCTTTGTTATAACATCTCTATGACCTGAAACTTTTTGAACTCGAATTCTAGTTCTTTTCTGCATAAACGAAATCTGATTTGAAACTAAAAGAACATACCGAAATTGTAAAATGAAACTCGATAGATCTTAAATATATTTTAGTACTGACCTTTTTCCTTGGCTTTAAATCTTAATGAATTATTTCAAAACTAGCTGCAAAACTCGAATACCTAGAAATCCCCAAAGCTTTGACCTTATTTGCATTCATCTACCTACTCTAACATCACCGTTACTCTTTGTTGAACATGAGGTAATACAAAAATGCCAATGAAGCCGCCCAAGTAGTTAGTAGCAATGAATGGACAATTTGACTCCATTTTTCATCAAATCTCGGAAGCACAACTTGATCATGTGTCTTCACAATCAAAGATATGATGTGCAATGGCAATCACCATCTACTTTGATCCTCATAGATAAAACATGTTTGCGCATCCTGAGCTAAAAATAGTTTCCATATACCCTTTCTATAGGATCATCAAAAGCATAATGTATGATTTGTGCGTTTCAAGGCTTTCAGACGACCAATCGATTAGTTGTATTCTTAATATTAAATCTTGAAACTATTTCTTCCGCCTTGTGCTTTGAAAGAATAATCATCCTCAATCCGCAAGTCAAAAGGTAGTACAATTTCTCCTTGCTTAGAGAGGGAAGATTTTCCAAGAATTCTTTAGGATCCTGGAAATTATAGGACCGAATTTGAGAATGCAAGTTTAATTTCATTTTCATATTTTTCGTAAATTAACTCAAGAACACATATTTTAAGTTTAGGAGAATATTTTCTTGTTTTCAAAATAAGAAAGAGCATTTAGCTTCTTAGAAAATCCTCATCAAGCCGAAATTCTAATAAGTCATCCCCCGAATTCATTTAAAATCTCGATGGAGATGAAAGGTTTGCCAAATGCGACCCTCGCCATCTTCGTATCACCATTAATGATTTGGAATATGGATTATTGGTTATGGTGTTTCTTCGGAACTTTGAAGTTCGGGATCTTGGACAATGGGAGTCGCCAGTGTGGATGATTTTAACCTTTTATATGTCTTATCACCGTCCACCATCATAGATCAGTATCCTCGAAACTCGTAAAATATTTCTCGAAGAAAATGTTAGTCTTCCCTAAAGGTAGTCACCATTATGTTATCACTCGCAATTTCTCCAAAGTTCAAGAGAAATAGTCCGAGGTAACCACAAACCTTACTTTGGAAATCTAGGATCTAGCCTTTCCTAAATTTCAGCAGAGGGCTCTCTTTTACGATTTAACTTTGTTTTTGTTTTAATTTTTTAGGCTAGTTATGATAGTTCAATTTTGGTTTTGGTTTTGAAATGTTTCGTGGAAAATAAGATTACTTCAAGACAAAATTAAAGAGGGACTCTACTAGTCCATCGGGCTATGGAGTCAAAGTCTAGCAAGCGTAACTAGAAGGCAAGGCCAAGAGGATGCTAATGTATTCAAGGGCAAGGTGGATGACATCTCGCAGATTTGGACAGATTATTTTGATGAGATGGCTCGCTTCCGGATAAAGGGCAGTGAAGAATCCTTTGATTCGGAAAAATAGGGAAGGAGTGCAGTCAAACTGGACTAGGGAGCAATTAAGAATTCCTAAATACGGAAATCAAAGACAAAAACATTTAGATGATGAGTAGTCAGACGACGGAGTTCTAACACTAGTCCTCAAGTAATACTCCTATTTAATCATTAAGATTGAACAACATATATGAAATGTATGTAACTCAAAGGAAACAATGACAATATAGATGCACTTTTACTCTTCACACTTATCGCATGAATTCCGAATTATGAAGTCCAATTGGCTATTTGCTTCTCTGTGACCGCTTTGAAATCAACACATGTGAGCCTCCGACGTACCAACAAAATGTCTATAATGTTCTTAGAAATTTTATTCCACACCAAACACTTCATACAACTCGAGTAGTATTTATACAAAATGTTTATTAAAAAAATCCCAGAGAAATCTAGGAATAACTCGAGGAAATAAAAATATCTTTTACACATTAGGAGTGGATAGTCGCTTAACAACTTAGCAAGTTATCCTCTTACTTAGAAAAATAGAACTAACATTATCTAATCAAAACAGCTTTGCAGACTAGGTGTTCATGCTTGCCGTCGCATATTTGGAAAATATCTCTTTGAATATTGCTTCGATTGATACTCTTTCACTTTACACCCTTTAACGCCGTTCTCTTCACCGATACTATTTCACTTCCGTTCATCCGTCATTTTAATGTCATTGTAAAATAGAGAAATTGCGAAACGCAGTAAAAATTTGTTGGATGTTGCTTTTTCTAATACTCTTTGGACCCGTTGTTTAGACTCGATACACTTTCAACCGATATATTAACTCTTTTTGACAATCTGTAAAAATGAAATTTTCAATCGTGGTAGAAAAATTAATTCACCGTCATATCATTTCACCGTCATACTTGGATTTCCCTTTTACCCTTTCACCGTTGTAAAAGAAACTTATTAGCAAGTAAAAAAACCAAAATCACATAAAAATGTTTTGTTTTTTCCTTCTCACCTTCACCGTTTTACATGTGCCTTTCTTCACCTGTTCGCTCTATGATGTTATAACAAATTTGTAAACTCTCACACGCCGAGCACCGGGTATATTCATATTTTTAAAACTTTCGTAGCTTTCATCCGCATCGTTGTACTTTGAAAAATTTGGTTTGACCATGAAAAATATGTTTAATCTCATTTTGTAGAAAAAAATAGATTTTCAAAGTACCGTAGAATCACTCTACCAAAGGGGAGAACCTTGTGGCAAAGGCTTGTTTACTTCGCTCCTTTAGCATGGTCCCTTATCTTCTTATTATAGTCTCGTTTGGACCAACAACGCTCATTAAAGCCTCGTATGTCCGGGGGCTAACTTTCCTCAACATTGTATATTTTTTCAAGAACTTTGTTATCGATAAGTTCATGGTCTCACACTTTTCCTCCAAATCTTTCATTATGTTCCTTTTTGTTAGGACTCGATCCGAAGTATTGTTTCCGTCCCATCCCGTATTTTCAGCTCCTCAAGTTCATCTATGTTTTTGCTGCTCAAGAATGCAATAAGCTTTAAAGCCCGAGATGGTTTATTTTCAAGTTCTTCCTCGAATCTCTACCTCGTGCCGCTGTAAGTAAATCCCTTTGCTCATATATAATTCGAATCGATGGTCATCGGAGATGGATGCCTTCAATTATATTGGTCTAGAGATAGTTCTTTATATAGGACACCTGCTCACTAAAGTTCACTTGCTTTTGCAAAGCCTTTACCCTCGCTCTTCAAGTCTTTTGCCCTTTGTTCATGTCCCTTTGATGTAATCAATTCATTCCTCGTTAGATGATTCAAGAGTTTGAATTGGTCAAATTGTTTATCTCATTATAGAGACATCTCCTCCATGGCTTTTACTATATCCGTTGTTTCACCGCTTGATGTACCGTGCATGTAGATGATCTTGTGGCTAAAGTATCAATAGATTGCATTGACACCGCAGCTTGCCAGCGTGGCACTTTTCGTGCTAAGTGTCTCTGCCAATGTAGATGGGACAACAATGCTAACAATATGTATAACCGTGGGAATAATCCTTTATTCAGCTTTTCTATGTTTAATTTTCACAAATAAAGGGAAATTGAGCAATTATTGGAAAAGGATTATCTTCAAAAAGTTGCTTATTGCTCAATTTGGGTTTATCGCAGATAAAATTGGATTTTACAGGCAGAAACAAAATGGTTTCCCCGAATGGTACAAATGTGGAAAAAGAAGTCTTTAATCAACTCGTAGGCCTTTACGCTTCTTCGTGTTCGGAATTGGTCTTCAAGGGTTAAAAGATGAAGTAAACCGAGAATTTTTGACTTTGAAAGGCCGATAGAGGAATTCAAAGCTTGTCGAGAAAAAAATGGCGAGGGTTTGGCCCGTTTTTGGGCAATTTAAATGGTTAATTCTCTTATCTTAATCTCTTTCAGCTCACAGATGGTATAATTTTGAAGGTTTATAGGTCAAAATATCGAGAAATACCTCTTTTGTAGGTATTTGATGGGCGAGAGGGTTTCTCGTGGTATCTTCAGCCTGAAACTCGATCGCTTGTTGTAGAGGATGGATTCGATGAGCTCCCGTATATAGAAATAGTGATTAAATTCAACTTCAGTGACAAGAAATCACTCAAACAGGGGTTTAAAGATTTAGAACAAAGTTTCTGAGTGGAAGTTTTAACCAAATTCCAGATTCGTATAAATACACATAATAATCATATATGAAAGGTTTTAATATAAATCATTATACATGTCATTTAATACAGGTCTAATCCAAGGTGGGAGGTAGGGATTTGTTTTTTCGAATGCGAAAAACGACTAGTGGGTTTCACGTTAGATATAAGTGCTAAGTGGTTTCATGCCAATTGAACGTGATCGAATCGCATTTGGCCACGTTGCCTTGGGTGGTTTTATGATACAACCTATTTCGCGTGATTTTGAAACAACAATGCGATCGATCGGGCCAAGAGTGCGAAATTGATCATGCACCGTTAGATATTTTTTCGACAATGCGAATGGTCGTGGATCATTTTAAGAGCCGCGGTGGAAAATCGTGGGACCCGCAAGGATTATGAGTTGGGCAATGTTATATGAAATAAAACTTGGTATATTTATATGATTTATAACAAAGTTTCATGCATGGGAAGGATATATGGCACGGGTTAGAATATTGAGCTTTATACATATAAATTGAGTTTATATATATAAGTGTAAAGTGCATGATGCGGCTACTAAGTGTCGACCGTGGGTTAAAGATATGAATAGAGGGCGGCTCGTGGAGGTTTTTTAAACCTTAGGTTAATTTTTACATAAAACATGGGGTTTTATATATAATGATGGGAAAGGTCACTTTTATTTGGGGTTGAGTTTATAAGTGAAAGGTAAGTAAATTATAAAGGCACGATGAAATGAAACCTTTATAAATACTTAGGGTAAAAATGAGGTTAGCAGATAATATTTTTGTGCTTAGACATATATAAAATATGTATAAAGCACTTTTCGTATATTTTTATTTATTATATAGTTTTTTAGACTTTTTTAATGGTCTAAAACTATAGGGGGCCAGTGATATTTTAATATTGATAGTTTTATGCCAAAGAGATATCTTTGGGATTTATTTTCACATGTGGGTAATTACTTGCATAAAAGCTTGTAGTAGTGGGTTTTTTAGGGATAATAAAATAAAATGGTTTATAATAATAGGACAAGGACTTTTTATAGGGATTTAATAAATAAATTAGAAGTTAATATGAAAAAAGGGACAATGACAACACCAAAAATGTAATTATATAACTTAAGCAACGTGATAATATAGTAAGCAAAAACGCTTAAATTATTTATAATTTAACCACTTTAACTTAGAATATAATACTTTTGGAGAGTTTTTTATGTTTTTATGAATGAAGGGAATTAATTAAAAGGGGATTTTATTTTCATTAAGTAAAAAGGTATTGACTCATGAATTTTGAAATGTAAGTGGATGAATGTAGGGTTAATGATGACAATTAGGGATTAACATAGAAATTCAACACTTTTAACTTAACTAATACCATTGAGGCTTGGGTCCTGGTCCCAACATAAGTCGTAGAAATGCTCGTAAGCCTCTGACCGAAAGTTTAGAATGAAAAAATAACTATAGGGGAATGTTGAAGATTGCAACAAGAAACAATGAAGGAGGCATCTTGAAACATCATCCTTGATCCTAGTTGGAAAATAATCACCTAAAATAGTGTGGGCCCACACTGTGTGATTTTTGGTGCAAAGTCTATTTTTATACATGTTGATCATATTCTATGAGTCGCAGGATGTTATTTGTGGATGATAGGTCAAGTTGGAAAAAATAGATGGACTTATATTTTTAGACATATTGGGCGGAGTCTATTTTTAGATTGCGCTCTAAAAATAGATATGTCGAATATTATTAGCTCTTAATAATATTTGGACTCTAAAAAATTATCTTATTCTTCTTGGAGCACTTTAGTTAAGTGCACGTGATGTGGCACATCAAATCTATTGAAGGAATTACGCTATTCCTCGTGTTTACCTGAGTTAATGCATGGAGGACTTTAGTTAGAACTCACGTGACGATTTTTTGGTGGAGTTGGAGAAGTAGTTGGTGGAGTTGTATTTAGTTTAACTCAATTAGACTCGCTGAGCTAGTTGTATCTTGTCTAATTGATCGATACACTAGTGAGAGTGGTATGAATTAATTAGTTAATTAATTCACTAAATAATAACTCATTAATCAACCGAATAATACATCGCTAATCATGCGCATGGCATGCTTTCTGGAGACCAAGTGGAGAGATAGTGAAATAGCAAGTGTGACTATCTACATCATGACTATAGTGTTGCATTGTTTGCACTCAAATATTCATTGGAGATGCCAATGAGGATTATGTGAGCAAGGATGGAGAAATTAGAGTTCATTCAGCAGCCATTCTTCAACAGGATTGCGTAGTAGAGGCAAGCTAAAGGTGTGGCAGAGATTTGCGGCATGGATTTGCAAGATTGGGCCTCGATTAGTGTGTAGCGATTGTATTGTACCGAGAGCTTGATATGATCAACTTTGTATGAGGATTATTACATGATCTCTATGAAATATATTATATACGTATATTTGGGTTTTCATACTGTAGCTTTCGTTAAACAACTCGTGTTAATGTGTGTGAATTTTTATTGTTTCATGTGCGCATTGTAATCTTGATTTAATTTCCGCAAATGATCAATGGTGGAATATATTCGTATTTTGCATGAAGTTAAAATATCGTGAGATCGTGGATAATATTGGACATATAAAACATAAGTTATGTAATTTCTACATGGTATCGCAGTAGTTGATCATTGGAGCAGCATTGCAATTATTGAAGCTGTTGGAGTTTTTGTGCTAGAGGAATTCGAATTTTCTCGTAGTGTTTTCTCGGTGTCGAAGTTGAGCATTCATTGAAATGTCTTTCAACTGGATTGAGATTGGAGTATGCCCTCGATGGGAGCTCAAATTATATTGCATGGAAGGACATGATGGAGACTTTGGGTATTGCCGGGATGATACATGGGTTGAAGGAGTTCATCGATAGCAATGTTCCTAAGCCGGGTTCTAGCGTATGCAGCCACACTTGACGCATGGAAAAATAAGGTAGCAAAGTGTTGAAGGATTCTCGTTGGAAGGTGTGAAGGACCACATTGTGTCCAACCTTCACTGTAAAGCCACTCCATTCTTAATGTGGAAGGCTTTGAAAGACTTGTTCCAGTAGAAGTGACCAGCAGGAAGTTGGCACTTAAAGACAAGCTCGTAAAAAATAAAAATGGAGAAGAATGACACTATTTCTGGGATACTTGACAAAGTTTGTCCACCCAGTAGGGATGAGCTTGGGATTGTAGGAGTTAGTGTGGATGAAGAATACTGGGTGAGCTTGGCTTCCTTAGGCTTCCGAAGAGTTGGCATAGCTATGAAGACTTTGTCAATGGACGGGAGAAACTCGGCCAGATGGGAGCGACTTTGGCCGGATCTTCAGTGCAGGAGGAGATAAGGGCGATACTGAGGATGGATCTTCATCGAAGAATGAAGATGAAGAATATTACGCTTTGGTTGGCAAGGTAAAGAAGAAGATGCGGAAGAAATTCCATTCTATATCTCGAGGCTCGGTGAATATGGAAAAGAGCGTGACATGTCCAAAGTGAAGTGTTTTCATTGTCACGAACATAGGCATTTCGCCACAAATTGTCCACAAGAAGAAGAACAAGCAGTGTTTCTAGAGTTGCTACCGGTGAGGCTCTCGCCTCGCAATTTGAGCTTGAATTCCTCACCGATCGCATGCATGGTGTCTAAAGTGCATTGGGATCGGGGTGGTACTTTGATAGTGGTGCTTCCTTTCACATGATCGGGAGATGTGAACCTTTTCATGACTTGGTGGAGAAAGATATCTAGTTGCATGTTGAGTTGGGAGACAATGGACGATATAGTGCGACCGACATTGGTACCATTACCTTTCGTAGGAGTCGTGTAAACTCATTCTTTTACAAGATGTAGTGCATGTTCCAAAGTTTAAAGAAGAATTTAATCTTAGTTGCAATGTTAGAGGATAAAGGATATGATGTTGTCTTTAGTGAAGGAAAAGTTTTCCTTCAAGACAAAGCAACAGACAAGTCAAGAAGGTTGGGATTTGAGTGAAGAATCTCTACGTACTTGAAGTAAATGGGATTTCTCACTGAGCTTCCCACTCGTTGGGAAGTGCAAGAAAGACATGCAATTGAAGCTTGAGAGGGAGCAGATTTGCATGCAGTAAGAGTGAACCCAGAGATGTGGAGCAGCCACAAGATGAGGATCATGGAGTGGGAGCAACCACTGCATGCAGAGAAATTTTGTGCCGTATGGGTAGAGGGAGTGCATGCAGCTATAGCACCGTGTGAGAGGTGGGGCGACATGCATGGATAATCCCAAGAGGAGATTTCTCGGGCAAGATTCATTGAGATGGTGTGGATCTCATGAATTTAACCCGGATATGAGGTGCCCATAGAGAAACAAGAGCATGACCGCTGATCGATGCAGTGTGCATCAAAGTGACAAAGTGCTCGGACATCGGAGCACTGCCTCGCAGTCGACAACAAGTGCGCAGTGCATGGGTGCGAGTTCAACGACGCAGTTGGTCCCGAAGACATGTGCAAGCAGGCCAGCTAGGTCGAAGACTTTGATGACATGATGCATTAGAATGATTGATATGTTTGGAGCCTTTCGCTCGTAAGTTTTTGGAGCAAGTGTTGGCAGAAAGCGCATGCATGGAGTCACAGTAGCGACTGCATGGAGTTGCATGTCGCATGCAAAGATAGTCCTTTCTTGTTGAGAGGGGGTCTTGAATATTGCAAAAAGAAATAGTGAAGGAGTGCATCTCGAAACATCATCCCTGATCCTAGCCGGAAAATAATCACCTAAACTAGGTGGGGGCCCACATGTGTGATTTTTTGGCGCAAAGTTTATTTTTAGACTATGTCTATTTTTAGACATGTCGATCATATTCTATGAGTTGCAGGATGCTATTTGTGGATGGTTGGTCAAGTTGGAAAAATATATAGGAATTCTATTTTTAGACATATTGGCGAAGTCTATTTTTAGATCGTCACTTTAAAAATAGATATGTCGAATATTATTAGCTCTTAATAATATTTGGACTCTAAACATTATCTTATTTCTGGAGCACTTCAGCTTAAGTGCAAATATGTGGCATAGCAAATCTAAAGAAGGAATTACGCTATTCCCGAGGTGGCTACCGGAGTTAATGCATGGAGGAATTTGCGCTAGAACTCATGTGTGATTGCAGTTTGTTGAGCTGAGAAGTAGCTTTGGTGGAGTTGTATTTAGTTTAACTCGCTAGTCTCAAGCTTGTGCTAGTTGTATATAGTCTAACCGATTGATACACTAGTGAGAGTGGTGTGAATTAATTAGTTAATTAATTCACTAAATAATAACTCATTAATAAACTCAAGAATACATCGCTAATCCCAGCAAGGTACAGTGGGGCTATGGGAGACCATGCTGGAGAGATAGGTGAAATAGCAAGTGTGACTATAGTGTTGCATTTTTTGCACCACATATTCATTGGAGATGCCACTAGGATTGCGTGAGCAAGGATGGAGCAATTCAAGTCTCGCTCGCAGCCATTATTCACAGTGATTGCGTAAAAGAGAGGTAGGCTAGCAAAGGGCAAAGATCTGCATGGATTTGCAAGATCGGGCTCGATTAGTGTGTAGCGATTATATTGTACGGGAGAGCTTGAATATGATCAACCTTGTATGAGGATTCTTACATGATCTCTATGGCATATATTATATAAAGATAGTTGTGGTCTCACTGTGCTTTCCCTTGCTAAACAACCGTAGTTAATGTGTGTGAATTTTTATTGTTTCGTATGTGCATTGCAATCTTGATTTAATTTCCGCAAAATGATAAATGGTGGAGTAGATTCTGTATTTTTCATGAAGTTTTGTACATATAACACATAAGTTATATAATTTCTACATGGTATTAGAGCAGCTTGATCATTGGAGCAAATTACAATTATCAAGCCAGTTGAGCTTTTGTGCTAGTGGAATTCAATTTGTTAGTGTGTTTTCGTGTCGGTTGAGCATTCATTGAAATGTCTTTCAACGGATTGAGATTGGAGTATGCCCTCGATGGGATCTCAAATTATGTTGCATGGAAGGACATGGATGGAGGTCGTTGATGATAATGGGCTCAAGGAGTTCATCGATAGCGATGTTCCTAAGTCGGGTTCTAGTGATGCAACCTCACTCGACGCATGGAAAAAATAAGGTAGAAAAGTGTCAAAGGATTTTTTTGGAAGGTGTGAAGGACCAAATCGTGTCTAGCCTTCACAAGAAAAGCCACCCATTCTTAATGTGGAAGGCTTTGACATACTTGTTCCAAAGCAGAGTGACCAGTAGGAGTTGGCACTTAAAGACAAGCTCGTAAAAATAAAAATGGAGAAGAATGACACTATTTCGATATACTTGACAAAGTTTGTCCACCGCAGGGTGGATGAGCTCGGGATTGTAGGAGTCGTTGTGGATGAAGAAGACTTGGTGAGATTGGCTCTCCTTGGGCTTCCGAAGAGTTGGCATAGCTACGAAGATTCCGTCAATGGACTCTGGGAGAAATTGCTAGGGATGGGAGCGACTTTGGTTGGATCTTGTGCAGAGGAGATAAGGTGGATACTGTGGATGGATCTTCATCGAAGAATGAAGATGAAGAAGATTTTTTCTTTGGTTTCCAAGGCAAATAAGAAGAAGGGGAAGAAATTCCATTCTATATCTCGAGGCCGGTGAAGATGGCAAAGGGCGTGACATGTCCAAAGTGAAGTGTTTTCACCGTCATGAACATGGGAATTTTGCCTCAAATTGTCCACAAACGAAGAAGAACAAGCAAAGCCGTTGGAGATGTAGCCGGGTGAGGCTCTTGCCTCGCAATTTGAGCTTGACTTCTCATTGATCACATGCATGGTGTGTGCATTGGGATCTGGGGTGGTACTTTGATAGTGGTGCTTCATTTCACATGACTCGGAGATGTGAACCTTTTTCGTTGACTTGGTGGAGAAATAACTCCAGCTACATGTTGAGTTGGGCGACACGGACGACACAAGGCGATCGGAATTGGTACCATTAAATTTCGCAGGGATTTAGGTAAAATCATTCTTTTACAAGATGGTGCATGTTCCAGTGTTTAAAGAAGAATTTAATCTCAATGCAATGTTAGAGGATAAAGGCTATGATGTTGTCTTTAGTGAAGGAAAATTTTTCCCTTCGTGTACAAAGCAACAGGACAAGTCAAGAAGGTTTGGATTTGAGCAAAGAATCTCTACGTACTTCAAGTAGATGGGATTTCTATGAGCTTCCTACCGTTGGGGAAGTGCAAGAAAGACATGCAATTGAAGCTTGAGAGGGAGCAAGGATTTTCATGCGCAGTAAGAGTGAACCTAGGGATGTGGAGTAGCCACGAGATGAGTATCATGGAGTGGGAAAAACCCACTCATGCGAAGAAATTTCATGCCGTATAGGCAGAGGGAGTGCATGTAGCCGTACCACCGTGCGAGGGGTGGGGCGACATGCATGGATAACCCCAAGAGGATATTTATAAGGTGGATTCATTGAGATGGTGTGATCTCATGAATTAAACCTAGCTGGGCAAGGTGCCCATAGAGCAGCAAAGCAGCATGATCGGGCTGATCGATGGTGCAGATCAAAGTGACAAGGCTCGGATATTGGAGCCGCTGCTCAAAGTCGACGATGTAAGTGCAGTGCATGGGTGTAGAGTTCCACAACGCAGTTGTTCCCTCGAAGACATGTGCAAGCTATGACCAAAGCAGGTCAAAGACTTTGATGACAAATGCATTATATTTATTGAGATGTTTGGAGCCTTTCGCCTGTAAGTGTTGTAGCAAGAGTTGTAGAGCAGATGCATGGAGTCAGTAGGCGCTTGCAAAGTGCCGTCAGGCGAATGCATGGAGTTTCATGTCGCATGCATAGATAGTCCTTTCTTGTTGAGAGGGAGTGTTGAAGATTGCAACAAGAAAACAGTGAAGGTGGAATCCCGAAACATCATCCTCGATCCTAGTTGGACATAATCACCTAAACTAGGTGGGGCCCACACAGTGTGATTTTTGGCGCAAAGTCTATTTTTAGACATGTCGATCATATTCTCATGAGTTGGAGGATGCTATTTTTGGATGGTTGATGTTGGAAAAATAGATGGACTTCTATTTTTAGACATATTAGCGCAGTCTATTTTTAGATCGCCAAGCCTAAAAATAGATATGTCGAATATTATTAGCTCTTAATAATATTTGGACTCTAAACATTATCTTATTCTCTTGGAGCACTTCGCTTAAGTGCAAAGATGTGGCACATCGGGTGTACGAAGGAATTAAGCTATTCCTAAGGGTTTACCGGAGTTAATGCATGGAGGACTTCAGCTAGAACTCAAGTGACGTAGTTTGGTGGAGTTGGAGAAGTAGTTGGTGGAGTTGTATTTAGTTTAACTCAGGGCTAGACTCGGGCTTTGAGCTAGTTGTATCTAGTCTAACTTATTGATACACTAGTGAGAGTGGTGCGAATTAATTATTTAATTAATTCACTAAATAATAACTTATTAATCAACCGAAGAACACATCGTTTAAACCAGCAAAGGCATGGCGCGTCTGGGAGTGGAGACCAATGGAGAGATAGGTGAAATAGCAAGTGTGACTATCTGTTGTGACTATAGTGTTGCATTGTTTGCACCACATATCACTGGAGATGCCAATGAGGATTGCGTGAGCAAGGCTGGAGCAATTCAGGTTCATTCTGAGCCATTCTTCGGCCAGGATTGAGCAAGAGAGGCAAAGGAGAGTAGTGGCAAAGATCAATGCATGGATTTGCAAAGATCAAAGTCTCGATTAGTGGGGTAGCGATTGTATTGTACCGAGAGCTTGATATGATCAGCTTTGTGTGAGGATTGTTACATGATCTCTATGACATACATTATAGTGCGTATAGTTGGGGTTTTCAGCTTTAGGCTTTCTCGTTAAACAACTCGTGTTAATGTGTGTGAATTTTTATTGTTTCATGTGTGTATTGCTATCTTGATTTAATTTCCGCAAATGATCAATGGTGGAATAGATTCTGTATTTTGCATGAAGTTAAAATAGTGTGAGATCAAGAGAATATTGGACATATAACACATAAGTTATATAATTTCTACAGGGAAAGGAAATCAGGAATATTTTCCCTGGAAAGATATATACAATGATTTTCCACTTCTTTTCTACCTCACCCAACTTTTAATCTAACATTTTTTTCTTCTATTTTGCAGGTGCATTTGAGCTAGTACTTTGAACATTTTATTCCTTTGAAAGAAAATAAAAACTATCTAAATCTACCTTATATCATTCGAGGGCTCGCATTAAACCGATGAGCATCTCTTTATTGTCTACCTACCTACTAATTAGTCAGATTAAAACCATCTCGACTAATTTTTTATTCACTATTCTACAACGATAAAAATTGAAACATGAAAAGTCAAGATTAAGGCTTAATTCATCATGGATTATGGAATTTATTGACACTCGCCATAATCATCGATGATAAGCAAAAAGTAGTGGCATTTGGACTTGCACACTTTCATGTTTTATTTCTTTTTTCTTTGGGGTATATTATTTTTTCTAAGTCCTTTGATTTTTCTTTTAGGACTTTTACCCTCTTTTTGATTTTTTGATTTTATTTTTTCAAAATATGGGAAAACAACTTGCGTAAAGCAAGATATGTACATATTTACAAGACTATCAAGAGTCAATTCAAAATTATGAATCCTATATTTATAGGACCCTAACACGTCCCTGCTACACTCGCTAGTGGCCCCATACAAACCCTTAAGGTGAAAAAGGTGTTGTCAAGAAAAAGGGCCAAAAGGAGAAGACAAGGACTACATTACTATTGTGATGAATAATATTCCTCATGCTACAATTGCAAGGAACCGAAAAGTTTTTTCAAATTGACACAATTGAAAATAGATCGACTAATGACGCCCGAAAGCTAATGAAGTGTCTCTGGAGGACGCAAAGTGGAATCCCAAGATACTACAATAGATACTACAAAAACACCTAATGAACCAGATGATATCACTCCATGCATTAGTAGTTATTTCCTCTCCACAAACACTTAAAATCAAAGGCTTTATTAAGCATCGATTGGTGGTGGTAATGATTGAAATTGGAAACATGAATAATTTTTTCCACAAATGGGTTACCGAGGTCATGCATTGATTTTTGCGTGAAGTATCCAATTTTTAGGTCCTTATAGCCGATGGGGGACCATGAAATGCGTAAGGATACGAGAACATACATATCCAGATGGGGACTATCACCATAAAAAACACATGTTTTCCATTGTAATGGGAGGTTGTGACATCATCCTCAAAGTCGACTAACTTCAATACTAGGTCCCATCTACCATGGAATTCCAAGCACTATATACAAGTTTCAAATAGAATGGACAGACTCATATGCTCCGTGGGCTCCATGTAGGTGCTCCTACTATAATCTACTCTGCATAGAATGGAGAAGTTTTTAAAAAAGGGACACCATGGTGTGTTTCTCAATTTAATGCAATCCAGCCATCGAATCAAACCTTTCTAACACTTATCCATATCCGCAAAAGGTGTTGAATGACCATCAAAGGTGTTCTAAAACCAAAGGAGCCACCCCCTTATTGAAGAGAGCATGATCATAACATCCCTTTGATTTCGTGTATCCAACTCCGCCCAATGTCCACCCTTATAGGTATCCATTTACACAAAATAATGAGCTTTAAAATATTATTAAGGAACTACTAGAAGCAAAGCGTGACTTGTCCCAAGCACCTACCATTATTTTTTCCCAATATTCATGGTCTTAAAGAAGGATGGGGAGGGCGCATGTGTCCCAAATTCAAGGCCATCAAAAATATCACCATCAAGGATAAGTTTCCAATTCCAAAGAGGTCAATGATCTCCTCGATGAAATCCATGGCACATAATTATTTACCAAGTTGGATCTCCATTCTGGCTATCGCAAAATAAAAATGAAAGTACCATACATTCCCAAGACAACTTTTAGAACTCATGAATGTCATTATGAGTTTTTTGGTTATGCCCTTTGGTATTTGTAATGCACCGTCCACCTTGAAATTCTCATGAATCATCTTTTGAAGCCATATCTCAAATTTTTTTTCCTAATCCTTTTTGATGATATATTCATTTACAAAAAAAACATGGGAAATACATCTTCAAAATGTTGACTAGGTGCATCGCAAATTTTGAAGGATAATAGATTAGTTGTCAAGTTGTCCAAGTGTTTTTTTGGAATGGAAGATGTGGAGTAATTGGGCACACTGTGGGCCGCGAAGGAGCACAGTGGATCAAAAAACAATTTAGGTAATGAAAGATTGGCCACAACCTCGACCTTGGAAAATTTGTAGGGATTTTCGGTCTCCGGGATACTATCACAAATTTATTAGAGATTACAAACACATTTCCAAAACTCTAACTAATCTTCTCAAGAAAAATGAATTCTCTGATATAGAAGAAGCTCAAAAGGACTTTGTGGATCCGAAATAGGCCATGTCTTCCACACTAGTTTTGGACCTTCTATATTTTACAAAACCATTTGCGATCAAATGTGATGCTCTCGTGGAACAACATTAGATAAATCTTAATGCAATAAGGTTGACCAATGGCCTTCATAAACCAAAAATTAAGTGCAAGAATTTGGGTCAATATAATTATGATAAAGAAATGATTGCCATCCTATATGCAATAGACACTTGCGACCATACTTGCTTTGATGACGTTTCTAGATCCGAACTAACCGTCATAGTTTGAAGTATTTTTTTTCGAGCATTGATTATCCTCTCCATAAGAAAAATAAATGGCTTACCAAATTGTTGTGTTATGATTATTAGATAGTCTATAATAAGGGTCAAGACAATATTTTGGCCAATGCCTTGTCACGATAATTTGAGGAGGAAGACACTCTCTTAACCATATACTTGCCCATAGAATATTGGATTGAGGAGGCATGCAAAGAATGGTTTTCCCATCCATGTCTTTACCAACTAATCCAAAGGTTACAAGCGTATACTCACCCCAAATCGGGTTACACTTCGTAGGAATATATTATTCGATATAAGGATTGTGTGGTTCTCTCTCTAAATCCACTCTCAAACCACACATATGAGAAGAGATGAACTCCTCACCCATCACAAAACATTTGGTCTTTCAAAATAATTATGCTTGGGCACGACACTCCTTCTTTTGGGAGTGATGAAACAATACACTCTCACATTTGTCACTAAATGTGATGTCTTTCAATGAGAAAAAAGGAAAAAAATGAAGATACCGTAAACCTTATAACACTTTCCACTACTGTTTCTATATGGACGGATGCCTTCATGAATTTCACTACATGTATCCCCGAATCAAGCAACAAGTCAAGAATCATGGTGGTAGTGGATCAAATCTCCAAATATGCCCATTTTTTTGCCTTAAAACATCTGTTCACTCCATATTTAGTTGGCTTAATGATTCATATTTATGTAGGGAAAAAAATGAAATGCACATTTAGACATAAACACAAATCTATAGTGAAAACGGAACTTCAATTCATTATTTACAAAATATGGAAATTTTTTTACATGCAAAATGGAAATAAAATAACTTGTGATGGTAGCTTATCTTCGATAAGAGAAGTGTCAACTACATGTCTCTCGAACTATGTTAAAATGAGGCTCGTACGCCTTTTACCATCGAGAAACAAGGGAAAACCCCAAACATCCAAAAAAATAACCCTAGGAGATGAAGCATCGAAAGTTTCGAGCCTCATTGGTGTTAGTTGGTACACCAACTTCCCGAGGTCTTAAATTTGGCATACAATCTCTCGCTTTTTACCTTTATACAAATTTATACTATAAACCCCTACCATAGGCTACATGTTTTCCCAATTTCCAAAAAAAAGACCTGCTAGGCGTCAAAATGCCCTCTGAAATTTTAGGACCCAAAACCGCCAAAAATATTAAACCGTGCATACAATTAAGAAACCGAATAAAACAATGCTAGGGGTCCATGTGGAATAAGCGTGGCCATCAATATCCACCTAGGTCATTAAATTCTTCATGGATCAAATTTTCAAATTGCATGGCATGACTACTTTATTATTTCTTGATCACGATCCCACCTTCAAGAACAAGTTTTCACAAGATTTTTTCACACTACATGGCACACAAATGCAAATGAGTACAACATATCACCACCAAACAAATAGTCAAACCGTAGTGTTAAACAAAATTTTGGATACCTACCCGTGGTTCTTTGCTTTAGATACACAACATCAATGGGTGCAATGGTTGCCTTTAGAAGAATGGTGGTATAATACTAATTATCATGAAGTAACCAAAATGACACCATATTAGGTGGTGTATGGCCAATCCCCCCTTCGTTAACTTCATATATTCCAGGATCTTCCAAGTGTAGGCCATTTATAATCTGATTCAAAACCAAGCCACCACTCTCGCTCTTCTAAAGGATAATCTCCATCAAGGGCAAACCATGTGAAGCAACAAGCTAACCAACATTGCTCATAAAGGTATTTTCAAGCTGGTGACCAAGTATTTATTTGTAATATTCCAAAATTTGCATGCAACAAATTGGAATATTAATTTTTTTTCTTATATCATCTAGGGAGATAGAATAAAATGGGTAAAATGCCCATGAGTAGAATAAAATCCTCACAGCTGTGAAAGGGATCTATGGAGCAAACTTTATTTTTCACCTTCCATTGTGAAAAGGGGCACTGCATGAGGACAAGGTCAAGTTTCGACTCAAGTCAATGATCACGTCTAAGAGGTGTAGCTTGCATAGAGAAGACAATGCAGCTTGAGAGGGAGGAATATTACTTTGTGGAAGAAACCCTAATGTGTGGGGTCCGAGGCAAAGAGACATCCACTTGCATAAAAGGAGGAAGAGGCAAACCATAGTGGGACATCTTGAGCATTTCGATCATTTGTCCTGATTAGATCTATTTGCGGGCCTCTCCGTCGGTCATCACTCGAGTTGCAGTGTCGCTTAGCATGAGGGATTCTCGTTTAGGATTTCCTCCTTCTTGAGAGGCCTATTGAAGGATTTCACTTCATTTCTCCACATCTTGGCTCAAGGCCAAAGCCACTTCCATCGCTCACCGCATTATTTCGCCGAAGTATAATGTAGTGTTGTCGGGTGTTGCAGCTGGAGGGTTCCACAACACCTTTCCTTTGCTCATCTTTCGCGAGGAGGGAGCTCCTATTCCTCCGGGGAGGTCACATGAAGGAGGTTTCCGAGCTGATTGCACATATTTGGCACCGTGCCGAGCATTCTTTATCTCCTACGCGTGCTGCTCCAGCCTCACTCGATCGCGTTATTTCTGAGCATATTTGGCAAATGGGGTCGCACCACTATTTCGAGGGTAAGATCTTCGCCGATTGGATCAGCCTTCAGCTGAGAGATCCATTGGATGATATATATGCACCATATGCAGAATCTTCAGCTATCTTCATCCATTTCTATTTTTTGAGTTGCAGTGGGCTACCTAGCAACTCCGACATTTCAGATATTTGCCATTCTCATGTATATCGTAGCCAATCCTTCCAAGGATTGTGTATTATTGTTGTATTAGTGTTTTAAGGGGTTGAGAGATTTCTCCCCCATATTTCTTGAGCTTGATATTGTCATATCATTATACTTTCATTTTGTACGTTCCAGTTGTCTCCAATGAACTCGTGTTATTTTAGCCTTGTGACATTCTCGCATAGCAGTGCATCTCTATTGTCATGTACATGTATCATCGAGGCTTTCATTGCCTAGTTGGAGTGATTGTTCCTCTAAGTATTGTATAAATTATTTGCTATAATACCAAAGGAAAGGCTATTCATATCTTCATGTGTGCCGGCTCATTAGAATAACGCCGGCTACTCCATTGTGTGTTCTTGTATAGGTTGCGCTCCCTTCATCTGCACTTTTTCGAGGACATCTAAGTGTGGGAGATTTGTTTAACCCACTTAGAGGGATTTATTTGGGAGCCTTCTCTTGATTCACACTTGGATACATTGATATAAGGGATCCATGTCCTGTTTTCACTTTCTCGTAGCAGCCATTACCGGAAAATGCATTTTCCAGCCATAGTCTTTACATACTGCTCTAGATTTGGAAGACATACATAGGGTATCAAGAGTTACTTTTCTATGGCTCACTAGACTGTGAGTTCTAAGCCCAAGAAGATCAAAATATTGGAGAGGACTGGTTTTATCTCATCATATTTCAGATCCATGAAGAACCTCCCTAAGGAGGAGAAGCATAGAAAGAAGAGGAATAACGCCGCACTTCCTATTGTCATCGAGAAGGAGACATAGAAATACGTAGGAAAAATACTCCATCTTTTGGAGAAGAAAAATAAAATGGGGATAAGATTACAAATATTCTTCCGAAATCAGTACATAACATTCATGAGGATTTCAAGAAGATTTGGAGGGAGATGTATGAAGAATCTCGCAAGAGGGTTTGGATCAAAAAGCAAACTCTTGTATGGTCACATGAGGAGTGTGAGAAAGCAAAGCCTACACACCCTAACACACAAAGACAAATACATGCCCAGGATTTCGTAAGAGAGATGGAAAGAGAAGAAGAGGTTGCTAGGAGGGAAACCCTTAGTGATGTATTGAAATAGTATGAGTTTCAAACTCAAAAATTTCTCGAGATCATCTAAGTTTTTCGAGTTTTGCAAGATGAGGGTGAATGGAAGAGAGCAAGCAGGATATATTTCATCCATCTACCTTTGAAGGTTCACCTACATGTTTAGCCAAAGCTTGGGTAGAGGAGTTAGAGACCACCTTGCAACAACACCAAATTCTTAAAGATGAAGCCATCAAAGTTGTAGCGCTACATATGAGAGGTAAGGCCTATGCCCTGTGGATTTTTTGAATCCTTTTATTTGAGAAATGTAAACATTGCATCCTATGCTAGTTTCACTAAGGCATTAGTGAAAATATTTGATATAAGGATTCATGAAAACACACATGGTGGGACCAAAAAAGAAAACTAAAATAAAACCCTGCATGAGAACGCAGCATCATTTTAGAAAAACCATGGGGAAGGTCGAAAACTTGCACCATACTTTTCCGGAGGAGAAACTTTCTTCTCAAACTTTTGGACAAGGGAGCATGGAGATTCTTTTTCAAAAAGGGATCCAATCATTGGAGGGTTGCTCATTCATGTTGCGTAGATTGAGGGAAACAACGCCGGGCCATATCTAGAGATTATCCAAAGTGCCCTCATGTAGAGGAAGGAGGAGCTCTTGCTCCAAGTAGAGGGATGCTCGCATCTTTTCAAGGAAGTCCCCAGATCTCATGTGTGGAGATCAAGACACAACTCATGTTCTCACATGTGCCCGTTGAGATTCAACAAGATGACGAGCTTAGTCAAAATAGTCGCCTTCACTAAGTGGGCCTCGCAGACTATTTTTGGTGCAAGTCTATTTTTAGACATGATGATCATATTTTAGAAGTTGCAGGATGCTATTTGTGGATGGTTGATCAAGTTGGAAAAATAGATGAAATTATATTTTCTAATATTAGCTAATTCTACGTATAGATCGTCAATCTAAAAATAGATGCATGTCGATTATTATTATCTCTTAATAATAATCATACTCTAAACAACAACTTATTATTTTGGAGCACTTCATAGCTCAATGCATAGATGTGGCACATCACGCGATTTAAGGAGTTACACTATTCCTAATGGTTTACCGGAGCTAATGCATGGAGGACTCGCTAGAACTCAAGTGGTAGAGTTATGACAGCAGCTTGAAAGAAGTAGTTATGGAGTTGCATTCAATTTAACTCAATTAGACTTAGTTGAGCTAGCTGTATCTAGTCTAACCGATCGATACACTAGTGAGAGTGGAGTGAATTAATTAGTTAATTAATTCACAAATAATAACTCATTAATCAACCGAACAATACAACACACTGACTACAAGGCATGGCAGCTTCAAAGTGAGACCAAATGGAGAGATAGGTGAAAGGGCAAGATAGACTATCTCGGGTTGTGACTATAGTGATGCATTGATTGCATCACACACTCAAAGGGAGATACCAATGAGGATTGCACAATCAAGGATGGAGTAATTCGAATTCATTCGCAGCTATTCTTTAGCAGAGATTGCGCAAAGGAGGAAGGCTAGGTAGTGGCATAGATTGGTGCATGGATTTGCAAGATTGGGCCTGATTAGTGTATGACGATTGTACTGCATCGAGAACTTGTGATAAGCTTTATATGTTTGTATGAGATTGTCATATGATCTCCATGTTACATAATATATAGTTGGGGTTTTCACTGTGCTTTCCCTGCTAAAAAACTCGTTATGTGCGGTTGAATATTTTTTGTTTATGCTTCACATATGTGTGAAATTAATTTTTTCCGCAAAATATTAACAAGTGGAATAGATTCATTATCTTGCATAATTTAAATAGTGTGAGATCAGGTGGATCTTGGACATATGCATGCTTAGTGCATATAATTTTCGTAAAGTAGCCATTGTTGAGGAGGTGTGGAACCATGGAGACACAAGGAGAAGGTAGGGAGAGGACCCAACATCATGAGATGAAGAGTACACACCCCTATTCATTTCTAGAGGTTGATGCACCTAAGAAGGTGATTGGATTGCATGCTGGAAGCATGGAAAAAATTTGTTCATTCATATATGCATTCACCTCTTCGATGAGGATGTCTCATTGCATGGAGACATTTTTAAGGGAGACCACCGGATCAATAGAGGAGGATGGATGCTTCACTAGTTGAGGCACCACTCAGTTGATTTCAGAGGAGTGGGAACCTTGGGAGAGCTTTGATACATTACCGAGAGTCTCTGGGTAGACTCAAGGAGAGAGAGAGCATTCTCTCAACATCATCAATACCCACTTCCATTTCAGATTCTCGCGCTATGGCGTAGTAGTAGGGGAAGCGATATCAACCTTCCAAATTGCATCTTTGGCATGAGATATGTCAAAGAAGAGGGCAACCATATGACATATTTTCTTCATGAGAGTTCATAAACACTCTGTCACTATGGAGGTTAGATCCATATTGGAGCTCCTAGTCGTTGGTGGAGTATTCCAAGGATCTTTTTAGTTGCATGATTTTGGAAGGCCAAGTGCATGAGGAGGGATACTCAATCCGAGATGAGTTCATCTACTATCATGGTAGGATCTTGCTTCCTAGAGTTTCCAAGCTCAAGGAGAAGTTGCTACAAGTAGCCTAGGAGGATTTCCTTTTCAGCTCCACTTTTTTCTATGAGAGCATACCACACCATCATGGAAGGGTATTTTTTGGATGGGCTTTGAAGAGTATATATATCATCATATGAGCAGATGCATGGATCGGATGGAGATGGAGGAGAGACATGACTTCTTTGCGAGAGTTAGTACAACCACCTCTTTTCCCTTTGGAGATGAGAGGAGACTCACTTATGAGCCACCCCACTTGTATGAGAAGGAGCTATGGTAAGGGAATTAATTATTGTTTACATGATTATTTGTATGATGTATGTATGCATCCCTTAACCATACATGTGCATGATGATGCTCCAAGGAGGAGCATTATTTTTTTTCCAGACCACATGGTTTAGATGAGGCCATAAGCATGATTGATGGCCATTCCCTAGAGGACTTGGGGGAATAGATATGTTATGGAGGACATGCTCACCGTACAAATTACGTTATTCACTTCCTCCAAACTTATGAGGAGATTGAGCAACGTGCAAGTGGTTGAGAAGCCACTTATTTTATCAGCCTCATTGCGCTTGAGGGTCAAGCGCGTTGGTTGCATTTGAGGGACCATTTTCCTTCACATTTGTTACACATGGCAAAGTAAGCATGATTCTCATCTTTTTCTCCCTATGGTTCTATTGTTTCGTATTTATATGAGCATGCTTGGGAAAGAGACACATTGGGTGAATGTGTCCTTTGAGGGAGAATCCTCCCCACACTTTTTGCACTACATGTTCTAAGGGGAGCATGAGATATGATATGGTTACCTTAACAACACAAATTTGCTACCTTTTATGAGGTGAGCCATATGATGGATGAGATGCCATATGATGATGACTTCCAACTCATCATATATGGTGATATTTGGGCCAACATGATTTGCAGTTGTTGGAGGAGAGGTCTTTGGAGATCTAGTCCTCATCTTGCCACTTGAGGGAAAGTTTATTACATCCCAGGATCAGCAGACACTCTACACTTATCATAAGTGGAGAGATGGACAACTTCGGGTAGGCTACATTGTCTACCATGTGCGGATTTTCATCCCACCTACTTTGCTTTCTGAGCCAAAGGTGGATGACATTTTTCAGAGTTTCCTAGTTTGGAGGTGACTCATTTTGCATGGCTTATAGCTTGGGGATGGAGGATCCATATGGGAGAGATATTTCGCATCATATTACGCGATCCCATTCTTCATGGGAACCTCTAGACATCACTTTTTTTATCCTCGAGTATTTCACCTTTACATGATGATGGCTTGATAGCTAACTTGCATGCCGAGGAGGAACAATGTGGAGGCTTGATTGATGAGATACCATCACTTTCCTTGGAAGAGAGCATCATACAAGGATGCGTAGTGGGAGAGGAGAAGAGAACTCGACTATCTCTTGCACTTGCTTGAGGACAAGCAATCTTTGAGAGGGGAGGACCTGTAATATTCCAAAATTTGCATGCAAGCAAATTGGAATATTAATTTTTGCTTATATCATCTAGGAGATGAATAAAATGGGCAAAAGGCCCATGAGTAGGAATAAAACTCCCTCACAAAGGTGAAAGGGATTTATGGAGCAGCTTTATTTTGCACCTTCTAGTGTGAAAAGGGGCAATTTCATGAGGACAAGGTCAAGTTTGACCAAGTCAACAAGACTAGCTAAGAGGTGTAGCTTGAATGAGAAGACAACGCAGCTTTGAGAGGGATGAATATTATTTGTGGAAGAAACCCTAATGTGTGGGGTTCTGGGGAAAAGAGACATTCACTTTCATAAAGGAGGAAGAGGCAAACCATAGTGGGACATTTTTTGAGCATTTCCGATCATTTCTCCGATTAGACTATTTGCAGCCTCCTGTCTGTTCGCTTGAGTTGTGCGGTCGCTTAGCACGAGGGATTTATGTTTAGGATTTCTCTCCTTCTTGAGAGGGATATTGAAGGATTGAAATTCATTTCTCCACATCTTGGCTCAAGGCCAAAGCCACTTCCATCGACATCGCGTAATTTCGTTGAAGTATAACTTAGTGTTGCCGGGTGTTGCAAAGGAGGGTTCCACAACACCTTTCCTTGGCTCATCTTTCTGCAGGAGGGAGCTCCTATTCCTCCGGGAGGTCAGTTGAAGGATGTTTTTGAGCTGATTGCACATATTTGGCACTAGGCCAAGCATTATTTATCTCCTACAAGCGTACCTGCCTCCTTGATTGTGTTATTTCCTGAGCATATTTGCAAAGGTGGGGGGTTGGACCACTATTTTGGAGGGTAAGTTCTTCAGGGGATTGGATCAGCCTTTCACCCAAGAGATCCATTGGATGAGATCTATGCACCATATGCAGCGTATTTATCTATCTTCATCCATTTCTATTTTTTGGGTTGCAAACTCGCTACCCAACAACTCCGACATTTCCGCATATTTTCCATTCTCATGTATATCGTAGCCAATCCTTCCAAGGATTGTGTATTATTGTTGTATTAGTGTTTTCGTGGGTTGAGAGCTTGCTCCCCCATCTTTATTGAGCTTGATATTGTCATATCATTATAATTTCATTTTTTATGTTCCAAGTAGTCTCCAATGAACTCGCGTTATTTTAGCCTTGTGACATTCTCGCATAGCAAAGGCATATCTATTGTCATGTACATGTATCATTAAGACTTTGATTACCTAGTTGGAGTGATTTTTCCTCTAAGTATTGTATACATTCTCTACTATAATACCAAAGGAAAGCCTATTCATATCTTCATGTGTGCCGGCTCATTAGAATAACGCTCGCTACTCCATTGTGTGTTCTTGTATAGGTTGCGCTCCCTTCATCAGCACTTTCTTTGAGGACATCTAAGTGTGGGAGATCTGTTTAACCCACTTAGAAGGATTTCTTTGGAGCCTCCTCTTGGATTTAGCACTTTGATACATTGATATAAGGGATCTAGATCCCTGTTTCACTCCCCGTAGCAGCCATTACTGAAAATGCGTTTCCAAATCATGCCTTGCACACTGCTTCGCTTTTGGAACATTACATTCTTCGACTCCAACGTTACAAGAAAATGTATCTCAAAGAAAAGGGCTTCCAAAAAATTATCTCCAAAAATTTTTATGGGCCTTATCAAGTGATTCAACGTATTGGTTCCATCACCTACAAACTAGCCTTGTCTGGGCACTTCCAAAATCCACCCCATCCAATCGCATCTCTTTCCTCAAGAAGGTCGTGGAGCATAGTTGCAAGGTACAAACCATACTACCCGAATTGGTTGAGGAAGGGTCTATTTGGATCCAATTGGAACATGTCATGGATTCACAGGAACAACATTTTCCCACCACACTATCAAGGAAGTCCCCATCTAGTGGAAAGACACCTTACCGTAAGATCCAAAATGGGAACCAACAACTATTCTCTCGAAAATTTCCACAAATCCAACCTTGAGGACAAGGCTACTTCTGAAGGGTGAGGGCATATTAGGGTCAAAACCTAACCCATTTATTAATTTAATAATCCCAAGAGGCCCCCATAAGAGTAATGATTAGGTAGTTTAATAAATAAATCTTGTAAGTATTGTAAGTGGTTGACCCACATTATAAAAAAGGAACCAAAATTAGTTATAATAAGCCATAGCTAATAAATAAAGTGGGTAACCTAAATTATGAAGGGGACTGCTAATAGTTAGGGTTTTGGGTCTCAGAAACTATATATTGTCTAAGATAGTATGGGAAGTCTTATGTTGTGCCGTGTAATTGAGCTTTACTCTATTGGAGGTTTCCCCCATCGAAGAGGCAAGTGAACAATATTGCTACAAATTTTAATAAAATATTCCCATTGTGATTATCTCATTGTGTTATTTTTTTGTGGTATCTCTCTGGCATATTTCACACTTGTGATATTTTTTTGTAGGCCAAGCATACTACATCATCCATGGTTAATATTATGATTTTTTTTCTCGCAAATCGAATATAATTTCACTTAGGATAATTTGGGAATCTCTTCACCACAATTTTGGTTTTGGGTAATGATGTAGAATGTTTCAAATATAATAATTTTCTAGTATGTTATTTCATTTTCAGCTTTCGATCCACTTTATTGCATGGTTTCCCTTGCTTTTTCTTGGTTTTTCATTCTACTTTGTGCCAAGGCCAACCTAGAATATAGATGAGTGGGTTCCATTTCCTCAACATACTTTCTATGTGTGTGGTCGAGACCCATTTTGTTCTTGTCATGTTTACCAACTCCCATCATGTCATTCTCATATTAATCTTCTCACCGAACTCTTAGCTTCTACCTTTATTAGAGTATATTTTTGTTTTGACATCTACTTCCCCCAACCTTGGTATCTATACTTAAATTCTCTAGTAGCAAGGTATTCTAGAGATTGATAAATAAAAGGACCAAAGTTGTTCCACGACTAACCTGCTTGACGACACTACCAAGCATCCAAATGATGATCGCTAAATGTCGTTCCTTAGGTCCCCGATGCTCCCAACCGGTCTCCTTGTGTCCTTCAATTATCGGATCCCTGATCAATGATTTTCCACCGTCGTTTTCGAATATGGAGTCTTGATGTCGTGAGTGGATATGTTGTCCGAAGGGTGGTGAGGTCCGTACACTGAAGGCACCGATGGCCCGTGCTTTGATATGGTAGTCTGCTTTATGTGGTCCTCGTCTTACTATTATCTCTCGTACGACATAGAATTTTCCTTTTCTCGCCCTTGAGATTAGATCTCCAAAGAATATCTTTTCTTCCCAAATATGCAATCTTCTTTTCCTTCTTACGACCCGTCTTTCCCGTAGTTAGTAGAGTGGGGGGTGTTTGTAGATGTTGATATCATCCTACTCGGCACACATGGATGCTATGTGTATCAATTCATCCTATAAGTGCTTTAGTTTCTACAACGGTGAACCCGCTCAAGTTCATTAGAGCGATGCACAAGTTCTTACTCTCCGGTCTTACCGCCCAAAGACTCGTATAATCGAAGACACCCTAAAGAAACACCCAAAAATTCACACTTCTAAGTGTCCTAGCAAGACATTGGTGAACCCACTCAAGTTTTTTAGAGTGATGCATAGGTTCTTACCTCTCATCTTATCGCCCGAAAATTGTGTCGCTCGAGACATGCTTAAAAAAACACATGGAAATTGCACCTCTAAGTGTCCCGTAGCATTGGTGAGCCCGCTCAAGTTCGTTAGAGCGTCGCGTAGGTTCTTACCTCTCGCATTACCGCGCGAAAATTGTAGATTGGCTACACTCTATCTTCTAACAAACAACTCTCAGTTTATTGATCGTCATCGCATCCTCGACATTGATGCCAAAATGTTTGGCTATATGAATCACTATTAAATGATTAAAACAAAGACACATAAATTATCAATCCAGGGACGTATTTTATTTCAATGAAAGCCACACTCGTTCGTGTCGATACATCCAACTAGAAGCAAACCCAAATAAAGGAAATCGTTGTCTGAAGTAAATGCCGGAAGGTAATCACTCATGCAAAAATAAAATGATCTACAAGACCGTAATCACACCTTAATTAATCTGCTCTAGCGCACACACAAAAATTACCCACTGGTATCTCCGATCTCACATGTGTAACAACATATAAAACATTGGAATCGAAGTAGATCTACTCACAAACTAAAACATAAACAAAAACACTTCTACGCACACATAAAAAAAATAGAAACACATATACAGGAGCTACCTTAATCACTACAATCCCTTCTAAAGAGGAGGGCTCCTTCCTCCCTAGCGAGGCGCTATGTAGAGAAAGCACTTAACTAACAAAATCGATAATGCATGTAACAACAACAACATGATAATTTGTATTAATATGAGAAAAAATTATAGAGCCAAAGTAATGCTTTTCTCCGCTCCCTCTCAACATCAAGGGCCGAGAACTATATAGTGGTTACATCTCAAAAAAATGGGGGATGGATCAGCCATGAGAATCTTATGATTATCATGCTGATCAAAATAGAATGCATATGGTTATAACCACTTCTTAATAAAAGTCCGACTAGAAAATTATAGATTACAATCAAAACCACCTAGAGACTCGTTATCCAAAAAATACAATACTTAATAACTTCTACAACTATCACAATAAATCACAACCGTAGCGTAACAACTAGAGGACAAAGTTAGCATCGAGAGTTGACGAGATCCACATGCGGTATCAACCGTAACAACGGTTCGCTGTTGGTCCAGAATAACAGATGGTGTAACAATGTCATGGTGTAAAAATCTCACCGTAACAAAACACCTTTAATCGTTTCTCCCCGTACGCCTCGTACTCGAGGGCTTTTGTGCTACAAATGACATCTAGAAAGACAAAAAAAAGATCATAGATCTTCACATTCATCCTTAGTTAGTCATAAAAAAAAGCACGATACATCATTGTTGTAGTGTGTTTGGTGCATGTATGTATGAAATCACACCAACTTAAGGGGTGTGGTTTACCCGTTAAGTTATTGGTAACATGCATAAAAAGAAGTGGAGTCAAGCAAGTTAGTGGAACAAGCTAGAATCAATAAGCATACTAAATTGAGAAAAAACATGCATATGTAAACTAAAAACTAAAATAAAACTAAAAACAAATAAACAGAAACTCTCCGAAAAGAGTCAAAAGAAAACAATAATGCAAACGGTGTCTCTAGGCCCCTCTTATTGAACGTTGGTAGTAAGAAGAGTGAAAATTTACCCGCTTGCCAAAGGGCCCCTAGACAATGGTTATAGGTCTCGATGCAAGGGTGTTTTTATCCCAAGCTTGCCTCTGTAGTCTCCTCTTTCTCTATCGTGTTGGATCTGAACTTGTTGGATGGCCAACAATTGAGTCCCCTCATCTTCAACTCCGGGTCACACACTCGCTTGTATTTCTTGGGAAATTTTGGCCAAAGAAAAAGAATGTGATCACCCATTCTTCATCTCATGGTGGTCTTATATAGAAGATTTAAAATCCTTCCTTCCCTCTCTTGGTACATGGAGGATGGTGACCCAAGAGAGGGGTATGATTCCTTTGTGTGCTTCAAATATTCAATTGTGTGCTCACATAGTGTTTAAGGAGGTGTTCGTGGGTCGTCCTTAGAGAGCTTCAAGTAAGGAGTGACTTGTCCTTTGCTTTGTGTGGTCCCGTATAGTGACATTTCGCCACTCTCGAGAATGTGCATATATCGTGCAAAAATGTGCACATAAGGCACTCTTCAATAAGGATTATGCGCGCAAATAACATTTAGGACTAGTTAAAATTTGATTTCCTCGTACCTTCTAGCCTTGTAGCCTTTGGCCCTCGACATTAATTGATGTCATATTCCGTTGTACGATTTTCCAGTTGTTAATCGACTTGCCCCCTAACGTGTGAGGTCTAGGAAGGATTGTATAGCCTAAATACATTATAGTTTCTTTTCTCGTATCGTGCATAGAGAGGGAGAGAGACCTGCGTGAAGACTTGGAATTGAAAACACCATGATCCAAGCTCTAAGTGTTGGAAATACTCGAGAGGGGGGTGAATCAGTATTTCTTTCAATTAGAGCATTAGTTAATCTTCAATTATTATCGGTGTTTGTATAATGATAGAAGCAAACAAGAGGAACACAAATGCACACAATTTTTTAAGGTGGAAACCCACTCTGACAAAAACCACCTAATGCTTTTCTAATAACTCTTTTCAACTCCAATTGAAAATAAAGCTCCAACTTCCTAGAATCTAGAAAAGCATTCTTCTCCAGCCTCCCACCGGATGGACGCTCTAATGCCCGAGATTCTTCAAGTAGTCATTGAATGGATGCCCCAACACCCAATGAGCTACAATTCACCCTAGCACCACCTTACCACCCTATAGAAGAATAAAAGAAGAATCGACTCCCGTACTGGGGAAAATGGTCCACTTTACAATGATATAGAATGATGTAGAAGAAGAAGATATACTAGAACATAACCCCAACTTTGACACAACCACCTAATGATGATCCTAGACCTCCCAACACCGCCTCTTCAACCCTTGGCGTATAGACACTAGTACAATTTGTACAATAATGTATTTACAATGACTAAGTACAATGATACCTTTACGATGATTGTATGCAAGTGTCGCCCACTTGAAGACTTCATATGATGAAATTATTGCTGCATTATGCACCTTGGTTGCTACTCTTATCATTCTACCCCTCTCGTTGCACCTTGTTTTTTCTTTTATGTCGTAGAAATTCTGTCCTTTGCAATCCTTGACAACACATGATCTAGCTTTTTCTTGCCTTCTAGGAGCTCGATATTGAATCCGGTGTATCTCTCGTTATTTTAGATCCTAAATATCTGATTTTTGGTCCCGTAGTAGTCCTCCGAGTCTTCTTTCCAATGCCATAGGTCTGACCTAATTTGGATTGTTCAAGAGAGAGTTATACCCAATTTCTCACACTGCCCTAATTATGGAATGTTTCAAAGTAGAGCAAACTTGCACGGAGTGCCACGTGTCACTCGTTTATTCATTTGCTTCTAAAATTAATAGAGAGAAAATTAAAGAATGTGCACTATTTGTTACTTTTTATGGAATTCAAATATGATACTCGAGAGAGAGTTATGACGCATTTACCAAGGTCACTTCTTTGAGATGAATTTCGAGAGCCTCGCAAAAACCCTTAATTCCACAGATCATATCTCCAAAAATATTGCGTAACTTGATCTGAAATTTTTTACTGCAGCCTCATCCAGATTTCTTCTTCGCCTCTTAAAAATTTCAGCTTCGAGCCTTCGTAGAAAAAAAGTTAGATCAAAAATTCCACAATGGCCTATTTCATATGGCCGAATCCCTCGCCTAAGGAGGAAATGAAGATCACAATATATATGAATGCTTAAGTTGAGAGGGGATTCAACAAGTGAGCGTGGGAGGGATTTTAGGAGCTTAGAAAATATTAATTATGAATTTTCAATGACCCATGCCCCAACCTCATGGGGTTTTAGCCCACTAACTCGGGGTACAAACTTCAAACATGAATATCTCTCAAACCGTGAAGAATTACATGACGTGCCATATATCAATGGAAACATTTTGACAAGTAGAAACCATAAAAAATCATTATTGACCCAGTAATATATTAATTTTTTTAGGTCAAACTTCCCATTCAATATTTGGTTAGCTCCCCTGGTGCTTGCTTGGGTTGACATCAATCACAATCGCCGATCAATAATCT
This sequence comes from Pinus albicaulis, assembly GCA_034641835.2. Classification (NCBI taxonomy): domain Eukaryota; kingdom Viridiplantae; phylum Streptophyta; class Pinopsida; order Pinales; family Pinaceae; genus Pinus; species Pinus albicaulis. The sequence goes on from MU968431.1 coordinate 108,899, forward strand.
CCCCTTTGGCATCGATGGCAACACAAGTACTCCCCCTGCGATCATGACACCTCTTCCTACAACATTCTCTCCCCTTTGACATCAATGGCAAAGGGTAACTCCCCCTCGAAACACAACCATCTTGCGGACCTATACACACTTCCACTCGCGCCGACACACAATCGTCCCCAGACACAGCACACACTTCCACTCCCCCTTTATATTCCGAAAAAGGAAAATCTAATGAGAACTTGGGAGAATCCCAAGCTTTTGACAAAGATATTCAAATTCTTCACGAGGTAAAGGTTTAGTGAAGATATCAACAATTTTTTTCTTTTGTACAAACATACTCAAGTTTGATATTTTTTTCAAGAACTTGTTCTCTAACAAAATGATATTTGATTGGAATGTGTTTTGTTTTTGAATGCATGACGAGATTCTTGGAGATGTTGATGGCACTAGTGTTGTCCGCAGAATATGGGAATAGGCTCACCGAATTGTACTTGAAGATCTTGCAAAGTTTGTTTTATCCAAAGGACTTGAGTACAACATGATGTCTGCTGCAATGTATTATGCTTCCACTGTAGATAACGAGGTCAAGTTTGCTTTTTGTCGAACCATGATACAAGACAACCACCTAGATAGAATGTCGCCTCCACTAGTACTTTTACGATCATCAACGCTTCTCGCCCAATCTGCATCTCGTAAAGGCTTGAATAATGAAATTGTTACCCTTGGGATACCACAAGCCATATTCTTCCGTGCCCTTTATATATCGAAGAATTCTTTTGACGACAATAATATGTGATTCTTTTGGTGTCGCTTGGAATCTTGCTACTTGTCCAATCGCTTGCATAACATCCGGCCGAGAGGTCGTTACATATAGAAGACTACCAATCATAGATCCGTACAAATTTTGATCCACATCCTTAGATTAGTCGTCTATGCTCAATTTTCAACTCCGTTACCATTGGAGTAAGGACGGGTTTGTAATCTTCCATTTTGAATTTCTTGAGCATTTACTTGATGTACTTGGCTTGACATATAAATATTCCTTTTCTCTTGTTGAGATATTTGAAACCCGAAGAAGTATTTCAGCTCACCAAGTAAAGACATCTCAAACTCACTTTGCATCTTTGTAGAAAAGTTCTTACTTAGTCGATCATCATTGCTACCAAATATTATATCATCCACATATACCTCAACAATTGTTAAATTATCTTTATCTATTTGTACATAAAGATTGCTATCAAAGAGACCTTTCTTGAACCCTTGTTGACATAGGTATCCATCAAGATGATCATACCATGCTTTGGGAGCCTCGCTTGAGACTATATAGAGCCTTCTTTAAACTGCAGACATAGTCTTCTTTTTTGTGATAACGAGTAAAACCTTCGTGTTTCTCGATGTAAATTTCTTCTAATTCTCCATTTAGAAATGTCTGACTTAACATCCATTTGGTAGACTTTGATTTTTTCTTGAACATGCATAGGCGAGAAACATTGAGATGCCTTCCATTCTGGCAACCGGTGCAAATGTTTCGATCGAAATCAATTCCTTCCACTTGTGCATAGCCTTTGCAAACCAATCTTGCTTTGTTTCGGTAACTTGCCCATCTTCGTTCAATTTGTTCCCCGAACACCCATTTAGTCCCAATTACATTTTTTATCTTTTGGTCATGGAACTAATTCCCGTGTGTTATTCTTATCAATTTGATCCAATTCTTCATTCATAGCTGCTACCCAATGTTCATTTTGGCTGGTTTCCTCAAAACTACCAGGCTCAAAGGTTGCTAGAAAAGCAACATGAGCTTGTTGTGATGAATGAAGCTCTTGACCTTCATTTATGTCACCAATGATTTGATTTGATGGATGGTTCTTTTGAATCCACTCTTTTGTTCTCCTTGGAGGAGCTTCTTGTTGTTGTTATGGTATATATTGATGATCATTGTTTACTTCTTCCTCGTTGATAGTTGCTTCTTGTTCTACAATTTTATCTCGTGTCTTTTTCAGCCCCCTGTCTCAAGTTTCAGTAGATTCTAGATCCTCATCATTACTCGCTAGAACACCATCTTCGTCAAATGTAACATTTATGCTCTCCACTATCTCTGTTTTCGTCTTAGATTATAGCATTTATAGGCCTTTCTTTTGCGTGAGTAACCAACAAAGATACCTTCATCAACATGTGATTCAAACTTACCCAAATTTTGATCTTCTCTTTTGATATAAAATTTGCTTCCGAAGATTCCTGAAATATTTTACATTGGTCTGGTTTTCCTTTCCATAATTCATATGGAGTCTTGTTGCAATTATTTCGAGAAGACTTCGATTGATAATGAAGACTACCATATCAATTGCTTGAACCCATAATTTTTCATCCAATTTTGAGTCCTTCAACATTATTCTACCCATTTCCTATACAGCTCTATTCTTTCTTTCAACAACTCCATTTTGCCGAGGTGTTCATGCTATTGAAAATTGCCTTTTTTATTCCATTTTCGTCACAAGTATTGCTGAAATAATTTGGAAGTGAATTCTCCACCATTATATGATCTTAAACACTTTATTTTCAAATCAGCTTTCATTTTCATTTTCAACCAACTCCTTGTAGATATTAAAGCACTCAAATGCTTCGATTTTTTCTTTAGGAAACCGATGATCGTCATCCTGGTATAGTCATCTATCATCAACATGAAATATAATTCTCCGTCTAAGCCTTTTTGTTCTCATAGGACCACATAGATCAAGTATGTATCAATTCCAATGGATGTGATGAAAAGTGTTCTTTTGTTTTAAATTGGACTTTTGTCTGCTTGCCATGCCAACATGCCTCACATAGTGTGTTGGAAGGTTTTGAGATTTTCGGCATTTCTCGTAGTGCTTCCTTTTTGCTTATCCCCGACAAGATTGTCAAAGTTTATGTGACCCATTTGTTTGTGCCATAACCAACTTTCATCTTCTTTAGCTAGTAGACATGCTTTAGTTGCTTCATCCGTAACATATATGTCGTTTGGAGCTCGACTTGTCAGTAGCCACAATTTTACCGTACTCGCTCTTTCCTAATTTCACATTTTGTGGAGTTGAATAGCATTGTGTGTCCTTGATCACACATTTGTCCAACACCGAGCGATTGTGATTCATGTTTTCAACCAATAGAAAATTCTTGGCTATAAGATCTTTGCTTCGAGAGTGACTGCACTCGATCCTATAACATTTGAAGATCCATCATTTCCAAAGGATATGGTTCCATCCTTCTTCTCTTTCAGAGATACAAATTTCCTTCTATCTCCAATCATATGTGTTGAGAAACCGCTGCCAACATACCACACATCTTTCATTTTTTGAGCCTTGAGAGTGAGAGCACAATTATCGAGTCTTCTTCTTCTTCCATGTTCGTTCATTCCGTGGCTTCGAAGATTCTTCCTGGAGGATTTTCAAGTTTGCGTCTCCGGCTATGTGTCCAAAGTTCTGACATTTGTAACATTCCATATTATTTCTTAAATGTTCGAATCTATTGATGTTTCGTTGAGCCCCGGGAGGTTCATATTTGAAGAATCTCTTGGAATTGTATTGGTTCATAGGGTACGTGCAACATTCTACAACTTTATGACCAAATTTTCCACATGAATAACAATATCCATGAAAAAATATGTTGGTACTCGGATGAAAATATTCATCAAGGAATTGTCTTCCAAGGATGTGCTTGCTAATCTTGTCCAATGAAGTCTTCATGTATGTCGATCTCATAGGTTCATTGTATTTTGTTGTAGAAGGTCCCGCTTTCCTCTTCTTTGTAACTCGAGGCCGCTCGTCGTTGTAAGATCGTTGATTGTTGATGAGTTCTTCCAATGCCCTTGAGCCGTTGGCATAGTTTTGGATAGTTTTTCCCTTCTTCACTTCCTTACGCAACGAGACTACTTCGGCTTCTAATGCTTCCCTTTCTTGGTTGATTTATTCCAACTTCTTTTGAAGTGACTCTTCAATACATTTGTGTTCTTCAACCTCAATTTTGAGACCTTGAACTTGTTCTTCAAGAGTGTTGGAACAGATCTTCTCAAAGCATTGAGTTATTTTATAAGCTTGATTGCCTCCTCATAAAATTATTCTATGGTCAACCCTTCTTCTTCATTGTTTGATACTTCTTGTTTATTGTGCTTGGCCATAAACAATACTTTGTCATTGGCTTTCTTCTTTGTTGTCACTTTCTTCTATCGGATGAGGAGCTATCTTCTTTAGAGAGAAAGTTCCTTTTGGATCCTTTATTTTTTTCCTTGCTTGTTGAATTTCTTAAAGCCTTTCTTTCCTTTTTGAGTTGCCATTACTTTTGTTTGGACATTTTGCTACGAAATGCCCTACCTCACCACAACCGAAACATATCAATGGAAGTTTACCTTTGAATTTTCCCTTACCAGGTTTTAGTTTTCTTGTAAAGTAAGCATATTCTTCATCCGAAAGACCTTCTCCATCATCTCCCTTTTTCTTCACACTTGTAGGTGCAGGTCATTTCAATTGAAGGTTGTTTGTCCTTATTGGTTTGCTTAGATGCAACGAACACAGCTTTCTAAATTTGAAGTGCCCTTTTTCTTCATCAAGTCTCATTTCATATGCTATGATAACTCCATGTAATTCTTCCTTGATGAGTTTGTCCAGATTTACACTACATTCTAAGACCGATACCTTTGGGTTGAATCTCCTTGGTAACGTTCTAAGAATCTTCCCGTATAATAGTCTTCTCGTCAATCGGCTCTCCCAATCCTTCCGAGTATTGGTTATTTCATCAACGTATTGGAAGTATGCAAGCAATGTTGCAATCTTCTTTCATTCCGAGTTGCTCAAATTTTGCTCTATAGATTTGAAGCTTTTTCTTCTTTGACATTTGAGTCACCCGCATATATATTCTCAAGCTTGTCCCATACATTTTTTGGCGGTTTTACAACCCAACACCTTATGATAAGCAGATTCAATAAGTCCACTCGATAATAATATTCTTTGCTTTTGCATCATTTACCAAGTTCTTCTTACCTTGTTCATCCGCAGTTGATGTAAATCCATTTTGAAATAATGTCCCATACTTCATAACCTTGCGCCAAGAGATAGACCTCCATTCTTCCTTTCCAAAGAGCATAATTATTTTCATTGAATAGAGGTACACCATTCTTGGTATGCTCCATGACCTCCTTCCAACTATTAAACTACTATTGAAGGAACCAAGCTCGAAACCAATTGTTGGAAATACCGAGAGGGGGGGGGGTGAATCAAGTATTTATTTCAATTAGAGCATTAGTTAATCTTCAATTATTATCAGTGTTTGTACAATGATAGCAAGCAAACAAGAGGAGCACAAATGCACACAATTTTTTAAGGTGGAAACCCTCTCCGGGACAAAAACCACCTAATGCTTTTCTAATAATTCTTTTCAACTCCAATTGAAAATAAAGCTCCAACTTCCTAGAATATAGAAAAGCATTCTTCTCTAGCTCCCATTGGATGGACGCTCCAATGCCCGAGATTATTCAAAGTAGTCACCGAATGGATGCCCCAACACCCAATGAGCTACAACTCACCCTAGCACCACCCTACCACCCTATAAAAGAATAAAAGAAGAATGGATTCCCGTACTGTGGGAAAATGGTCCACTTTACAATGATATAGAATGATGTAGAAGAAGAAGATATACTAGACCATAACCCCAAATTTGACACAAACACCTAATGATTATCCTAGAACTCCCAACACCGCCTCTTCAACCCTTGGCGGATAGACACTAGTACAATTTGTACAATAATGTATTTACAATGACTAAGTACAATGATACCTTTACAATGATTGTATGCAGTGTTGCCCACTTGAAGACTTCATATGATGAACTTCTTTCTCGCTATTATGCACCTTGGTTGCTGCTCTTGTCATGCTACCCTCTCGTCGCACCTTGTTTTGCTTTTATGCCATAGAAACTCCGGTCCTTTGCAATCCTTGACAACACATGATCTAGCTTTTTTCTTGCCTTCTAGGAGCTCGATATTGAATCTTGTGTATCTCCGTTATTTCAGTATCCTCAATATCTGATTTTTTGGTCCTCGGATTATTCCTTTGAGTCTTCTTTCCAATGCCACAGGTCCGACCCAATTTTGATTCTTCAAGAGAGAGTTATACTCAATTTCTCACACCGCCCTAATTATGGACTCGTTTTAGAAGAGAGAAGTTGTACGTCATGCCACATTTCACTTTTTTTATTCATTTGCTTCTGAAATTGATATAGAGAAAATTACGTAATGTGCAATATACGTCACTTTTTACGGCATTCCAATCCTATACTCGGAGAGAGAGAGTTATGACGAATTTACCAAGGTCACTTCTTTGAGATGAATTTCAGAGCCCGCAAAAAACCCTTATTTCAACAGATCATATCTCCAAAAAATATTGCGTAACTTGATCTGAAATTTTTATTGAAGCTTCCTTAGGATTTTGGCTTCGCCTCATAAAAATTTCAGCTTGTGAGCCTTCGTAGAAAAAATAGTTAGAGCGAAAATTCCATAATGACCTGTTTCGGATGGTCGAATCCTCGCCCTAAGGAGGAAATGAAGATCACATTATATATGAATGCTTAAGTTGAGAAGGGCTTCAAAAAGTGAACGTGGGAGGGATTTTAGGAGCTTAGAAAATATTAATTATGACTTTTCAATGACCCATGCCCCAACCCCATGGGGTTTTAGCCCACTAACTCGGTACAAACTTCAAACATGAATATCTCTCAAACTCGTGAAGAATTACATGGCGTGCCATATATCAACTGAAACATCTTGAAAAGTAGAAACCATCAAAAGCATTATTTACCCATAATATATTAATTTTGTAGGTCAAGCTTCCCATTCAATATTGGGTTAGCCCCCCGGTGTCGCTTGGGTTGACATCAATGACAACCGCCGATCAACACAAAGAATGGACCACGACCTAAGGGATCACTGTAAGCAAATAAAATTTACAATTCATATACAAATTTTCAATAGGGAGGGCATGGCCCATGCTCGTGATGCTGTGGCTAGTTAAGAAAAATTGACAGATTATATGTTTTGTATGTGTCACTATTATGGTAGTGATGTTGGCAGTTGTTGAAGATGACTGTTGACGCCCTCAAGGATATTTTCTCTTTGAAAATAGGTGGAATGTGGTACCCATATGTGTAAAATTGGTATGGCATATAGCTGTGCATTGCACGCATAGGTGCTGGCTGGGACCTTCCCATGTAAGCATTGTTGACAGAGACACTTATGGAGGCATGGGTCTTCGATGGATTTTATCAAAGTGCAATGGTTGTAAGGTACGATACCATATTGACATGAAATATTTTATCGTAGTCGAATGTCAGGAGGATTGATGACATCTGTGGACAATGATGTCTCCCATAGTGCCACCCGATGATTCCCCTTGTATGGAGAAGGGTGATCCAAGGTACCGCTTCCTTTTCGGAAAATAGGTGTCGAAGTTGACAAAAAGGAAGCCTCAACCGAACGAGGGGTCACTGAAATAAGGGGTCAGGGACCTAGATGTGATGGGTTTAACATAGGCATGTTGGCGAGAGATGGTTGAAAAATGATGATGGGGATTCAGTGGCCCAAGGTCGGAGTTTATTGAGCAACTTGGCGAAAGTCATAGTTATTTCCGACGGGGAAATCCCTGGAGTCGATAGGACTTCCAGGGTGGGTATAAACCAGCTATAAATGTTATGATGGCTTATGTGTGGGGGTGAAATAATCCGACCAAGGGTGTTTAGGGACTGCTACCATGGGAGAAAATATGAAATGATAGGGTGAAGGGACAAAGTGCACTGTTTGCGGTCTTTTTACACTTACCAAAAGAATAAAATAATGGGGTTTGGTTTGTAAAAAACACAGAGACGGGTACCCCAAGACAAGAAAGTGTTCGCTCACTGGTGTTGTGAGGAAGGTGTTTTGCTAGGGGTGGGCGTCCCATTGGTTGGTCTCATGTGTGGGGTTGATGAAGCGGATGAAAAAATATCACAGATGGGATTATGCTGGTGGAGATATGGTGGGCCAAATGCGAGGCATGGTGGTGCACTCTTGGTTTCCTTGTACAACCTGATCGTCTGAGAAGGGGGTTTCATATTATATGGTAAACTTGGCCTTATGAATGATGAATGGATGGGCATGAGGTGCTTCTAGGACTAAAGTGGTATGGCCATGGCGTAACTTTTGCTGTGGTTTATGGTCTACTGTGGGTGGCGAGAGCCATGGAGGGGAGGCTCTATCGATCAACGAGGATGTTTATCATGTGCAGGGTGAGGTGATGATAAACACGCTCGGATATGAGGACCCTATGGTTGATTTCTGATGGAGAAATGATGTCAGGATATGCAGAGTTGATTGGGACTCTATCATGCTGGGGGTAGAATGATACCTGCTCTGGAATTTTCAATAGATGGCATTGTGGATGGTTTGCGAGCTTTCTTGCATAAAAATCTACCTCAAGCGAAAGCATCTCTTTTATCAAATATCATTGAAAGTCATGAGCTTTAAAAAAGAAGATGAGAGAGGGCATACCTGCCAGCATTGAAAAATTAATTTTATGGGAGTACGATTATGTGGCATCGCCTCTGTTCATCATGGAGTGCTAATTGTGGTGAAACTTATGGTTTGCAGAATGGACCTTCTGATCTCTTGTTATATTCCTTCGAAGTTTTTGAAATGGGCGATAAATAGGTAAATATGGCCCTAATTCAATTCATTTGTACTTGTTGAGTTTCTGAGAGGTCAGAGGCTTCTGCGTAGCAGTTCTTGCCGTTGCGATCAGCCTGAATACTAGGGATTAGAGATACTATGCCTAGGTAGCCTTCATGATGTCTTGTACTTTAATTTTTACAGTTTGATGGTGCCGGGGTTCATACAGACTGAGTTTGTACGGATTCTGGGTGACTTTTACCCTAGATTGTGGGGGCAATTAGGGCAAAGGTCCATCCTCCTTACACATAGTTTCTGGGGATAAGTGCGTGGAAGCGCTTTGTTCCCCATTTTTGGCGCGCGCTAAGCACACTTGTGAAAAATACAAGTGCGTGCTAAGCGCGCTTGTCTGAGGGACAGGCACGCAAAGTCGAGGCTAAAAATATTTTTGTTTTTTTACCTATTTTTTGGTTTTTTCTTTGTACTGATGGGTACCTGTTTTTAATGACAGGTTATTGTGGAGGGAGCGGGATTGGCCCAAGCTCTGTACCGAGCTGGCTAGTGATGATGGGACACGCCGTCAACTGGCGCTATGGGGACTCCTGAAGTTCGCGGAGAACGAGCTTCTTTGGTTGCAAGATAGACTGCTACATTACGTGATCCATCACTGGCAAAGGAGGCACAATATGTTCGTATTGTGGGGGACACACCTGGTCATCTGTTGTGAGATGAATGTTTACTTTGTGACCAGGTTATTACCTCAGGGTGAGGCACTGGGATACCCACTCCCTGCTGGGAGAGTGGATTTGGAGAGATTTAGGAGACGCCACTGTGGTGCGGCGCTTCTAACAGAGGGATGCATCAACATTGAATCAATTACATATCTGGCAGAGCGATGTTATCTGGCAGTGATTGTGTGACTGGTAGGGTCGGTTGCTTCGCATCGAGCATCAGGTCCGCAGGTTGGAGTTCTACGCTGGTTGAGGTCCGGGCATTTTTCAGACTTTGCCCATTTTTGTTTTGACGAGATGGTGTTGCAACTGAACAAGGTCCAATGTGGATCTAAGTCATTTGCGTATGCCAGTATATTGTGCAGCATCATGTACGAGAAGGTAGTGCTATTGAGGCTTGTAGTGGCGGTGCCTCCTGGGGGGCCACGAGAGCCTCGTATGCGAAGGTGGGCTCTGGTGATTCCACGAGGTGGTGGTGGCATGGTGGGGTGTTATTGGAATGCCACGATAGAGGCCTGGTTTGAGGCCAATCCATAGATGTTCTTGCCATTTCCTTATGCAGGGATGGATTTCCAGGGGGATCCAGACATGGGTCTCCCTTATGGATATGTTTGGGGGCCAACATGTATGTTTTATATGTTTTCTGCATTTATTTGAGTATCTATGCACTTATGTGTTTTGTTAGTGACACTGACATCATTTTGGTTACTCGTGCAGATGTTGGTGAGGTGGGTCACCCCGTGGCTCGATTGGTGAGCCACGATCTTCCGTGATGACCTAGGGGTGGTCAGGAAGGAGGTGCTGCAAGTGGACCAGGTGGTGGTGCTAGCGGACCTGGTGGTGGTGCTGGCCCTTCAGGGGAGGGAAGCAACTCAACTGGTGGAGTTATTACGGTCGAGCGAGCTCGTGTCGATGTGACAGTGGCTCGGGAATATATGGCAGATGCTCGCATTACAGAATTGACAGCTTAGGTGTCAGTTCTTGAGGACTTCCGGGTTCGAGTGGACCACTTGACCCAGGGGATGCCTGCTCGAGGTTTCATGGATGACTTTGAGGAGGTCTGATTGGAGACTGTGATGACCCGCGAAAGGGACTATCGGCCTATTCTCCGTCGGGTGGCGATCATAGTTGCGACGATAGCTCCAGTGGTGGCACCGGGAGTAGTGGTAGGTCCAGGTGCCCCGCCTGAGGGGGCACCACCCTAGAGTATACTTGTACACAGGGAAAGCACCCATTATGAGGATGATTCCCTTATTTTTTGACGACTTTTGTATCTTTGGGCTGAACCTTGGGGGCCAGCGACACTATTTTGTACTGAGATATATACTAAGACATATACATTGTGACACACACACACACATATACATACGAGAGATATTTTTTGCAGCTCTACATGATGTTTCAACTGTTTCGGTTTATGTATGATGTTATGCTGATGGATATCCATATTTTTGGTTTTTATGTATGATGATTTATTTGAGATGCATTCTAGTTTAGGATGTTGTTAGCTATGTGATCAGATGTTTGGTTTTGACTCCTTGGTACATGTGTAAATGTGATATAGTCAAATTGTTTGTTTAATCTTTGTGCACACAAATATTTTCTAAACATATGTGTATCTCTAGTCTCAAATGTTTGTTCACTACTAACTGGGAATCGAGGTAGACATGCATATGGTGTATGCCTTGATGGAGGGCATCGCACATAATTCCGATGATAACATCATATTCTGCGTGATTGTTTGATGTTGAACCGATGCACACACCATTTGAACACAGGGGTGATCGATCAGGGTGATAATGACCCAGGCAGCTGCAACTGAACTTTGATACCATCATGATGCTCCATCAACAAATCCGAAATAGGGTTTCAGGTTGGTGATCCACGGTGGCACTTCGAGCGTCTTTTAATAAGTCTTTTGGTCAAAAAATTCCAGTGGTTGGGTTTTGTGTATTTTCACTCTAGGGAAGGGCCGTTGTGGCCCTTATGGTTGAAACGTCTTGAGGTAAAGGCTGTTGAAGGGGTTACTGAGGCATGTCCTGTCTGGTTTCGTCAAGATGTATGCCCCCAGTCAGAGGGAATGTTTGATGATGTAGGGTCCTTTCCACAAGGTTTCGAACTTTCCTGGCCCTAAGGCTTCTTTTTTGACATCATAACGGAGGAATAATTCTCCCTCAGTGAATAATCGAGGTGTGATGTGGTGGTCGAACAATGCTTTTACCCTTTTCTTGTGGGCCTCGTTGTGTTGCAGCAACTGTCGTTGACTTTCTTTGACAAGTTGTAGTTGTACTAGGCGCTGTTCTAGAGGCTGGGTATCATTGAGGAGTTCGATGGCGGCATGCCAATTTGGGAGCTTGTGGAAATTAATGCAAAAGATCAAGGTACCTTGGTCTTTTGTGACAGGAATAGAGTGGAAATCCTGGGACCTGGGGGTGGCTGCAATCCGATATCTGATATGCGATGATATAAATTATATATGGTGGATTGTGTCATCAGCATTCGGTGGGGTAATAATCTCTGTAATGGGGTTCTGCGTGAGCGCAAGGTTGGGTTCCCCCTTAGTATGGTCAATTTCCGGTAGGTGGAAATTGTGTCTGCCACAGAGGTGCCTGAATGTTTCCATTAGCGGGCATACCTCTGGTGTGTGATTTTGGCCAGTGCAGATGGTGCATGGTATCACTGGGCCAACATAGTAGATAGTGTGAGATTCTACACTACTCGTTGTTCCTGATGTGGATGCTTGGAAAGGGTCTGGCGTAGAAGAGGTTGTCTTCTGCTTCCATTTCTATATTGTTGGCTTGGGTGTGTCTACCTCTTTGGTGGAGTGTAAAATTAACATGGCTCTTGCCGCTCTCAGCTTGGGGAGATGCACAAATTTAATTGTATGGTGAAAGTGTGAACAAATCCAACAATGGATGTGCGTGATCTTCTTTTGGTTTGAGAGAAGTTTCTGAGGGAGAGAAGAGACTATGCAGAGACTGTTTGCAAGGGGCTTCAGTTCTCTGCATTGGTTGACTCAGTGGTCATTCAGATCACATAGTTTGCATGTTATATTAGGCTTGGATGGGGTCATGCTATGTTGGTGTGTGGTATTAATTTTTCTGTCACACCATTGTGGGGGTGGAGACATTGACCCGATGATGTACTTTTGATGGCATTCCCAGAGGTCGTCCAGTCTCTTCTCTATGGTATGAATCATGTCGATGGTGGGACGAAGTTGCGAGGCATAAGTACAATGCCACTCATAATGATTTCCATGACATATAGGGTAGAATATCCTTGATATGAAGGTTCTGTCAAGCATATTTTGAGGTCTGGCAGGGAACCAGTGCCATAATGTAGCTAAATCAGGATAATGGACAACCGCATGATTTGGAGTTTTGCATAACGTGCATGCTGGTCTTCTCTGTGGAGGGCGGTTAGGGGTAACTAGGGGTTCCCTAATTGGTCGCTCTTCGACAGATAAGAACATGATGGATCTACTCGTCACATATTATTGGGTTGTGGAGCTGTCCGTGGACTCTGCATCCATGTCATCTTCTTGGGAGAGGCAGACTATGGCAGAGCGTAAGCTAGTGAGGGCTAGCTGGAATTGGGGGATATAGTGACAGTTCTCCAAAAGGTGATTGTTGGTGCATAATGGACATGTGAATTGCGCTGCCCACAATCGAACGTAGTACACCCTTTCTATTGGATACCATCTGTGGATGAGTTCTAGGGCTGCGCACTCTTTGAGGAAGTGACCACGTTCATCGCATAGCGTGCAATGTATAACGGTCATGACCGGGGGTCTTTCTAGAGTGCTTTTTTCTTCCTGCAAGTATAGGATGGTACGAGGTTCAGTTTTGGATGCCTGGGTGGAGGGATCCTCTTGATAGGATCGCTCGATGGCCTGTAAGACATCCCTATATCGTGGGATCTCTAGGAAATGATTGGTGTAGTGCCCATAGTTACTATAGAGAGCGCATGCGTGATTGGTACGTAGTGCTTTGGATTTACCTTTGGTGGTTGGTTCCTTTTTACGGGAACACGTTGTCGCGATGTCTGTTTCGAAGCCAAGGAGTGGTTTTAATTCATCCAACTCCGGACAGATATGGGTAGTGTTATCACCAAAATCGTACCTGATTGGCTGCTGATCAGACAACTTCAGTGTAACTATTTTAGACCAATATTTTGGCAGAGGCTTATCCTCCTCAACTTGAGAGGGCGCTCTCAAGGGTTTATGATTTTTGATTAATGGATAGATGGCTAACTCTAATGTAAAAAGATAGAATAATATAACTGGTTGTATCACAGATTAGCAAACATTCATTAGGCCATGGAGTCAAGATAACTTTAGCAAAAATATCACAGTCTATCTAGCATGGAAGTCAAAGCATTTGGAGTTCAAGTCAGTGAGTAAAATTGTAGAACAGTGAAACACACAGTCAGTTTGTATATGAAGGAAGTTAGAGCATTATGAATGAATTCTAAGTATCATATACAAATGCCACTGCAAATAGAGATATTGAAGAATGCCATTAGAATAATAATGAACAAGAACTCCTCATGAATCTTGAGTTTTCAAAACAAAACTCTGTATTAAGTTGAAAAAACCAGTGACATACAATAACACATTCTTTGCTAATAAAAATGTCCAACCCTTTGCTAATTCAACCCCTTGGTCTTTAATAGACATATTACATCATAAGATAAGCTTCTCCACAAATAGACACATCTAATTCCTATCTTTGACACCTATCCTAACCATAAAACATGGTATTTATTACAAAAATAGCTGTAAACTGGATACATAGTCCTATTACAAATAGAATTAGAACTCTTTTAACTCTATTCAAAACAAATTTATCTAAACTTAATTACATAATTTGCCACCTATCTTCCCATTAAGTCGAATCTTGATGATGAGCTCCAACCTGTTATGACCATGATTTGATCCGGATTTATGCAGGAACGCAACAGAATAAACATATAACCATAAATACAGAGATGCAGCGGAAATAACACTTCATTTCATTAATATCAAAGAACTGAAATTTGCTTACAGACAGAATGGAAATAAAACTAGCTAGGGCGCTGGTAGCTATCTCTGAGAAGAGATGTGGCGGCTACAGGCCTCTGAACTAAGTTACAATGAGGCTCGAGGGCCTATTTATTATTTAGAAACAATGGGAAATCCTAAACAGCCAAAACCCTAACCCTAGGAGATGAAGCGCCAAAACTATGGGCCCCGTTTGGGTAAATTGGTGTTTCAACTTCCCAAGGGCGTAACTTTGGCATACGATCTCCGTTTGACACGTACCATACCTCGTTAGAAATATCTATCCGAGGAATACAAATTTGGAATGAGCAACATGAATCCACATGTTAGACTCCTATACCAATAGGTGTCATTTTTCATGATTGTCTTGATTGAACTATGGAATATGTTCAAACCTTTTTCTTGAGCAAAGGTGTTCCATATTCTTGAAAAACCAAAAAATCAAAAAATTTAAAAAATGTAAGAGGGTATACCTAAAGAAAAAATCAAAGGGTAAGAAAAATAAATTGGTCAAGAAAATGAAAGAAATGAACCCCAAGAAAAAAATGGTAAGGAAAGTGTGCAAATCCAAATGCCACTACTATTTCATTTTTTGTAATAAAGTAATTGTGTGCAGCTTGTCAAACTTTTGCCACAATTTATGAAGAGTCAAACTGTTTAAACTTGACTCATTCATGTTTCAATTTCATGTTATAAAATAGAGAATAAATATCTAGCCAAATAGTTTAATCTTGGCAGATAAGTAGATAGGTAGAGTTAATAAAAAGTGCTCAACAGTTTAATCTAAGTCCTTGGATGTAATAATGATAGAATTAGATAGCTTTGCCATGTAAAAAGAAAAAAAGTTTGATAAGGGTTTGCAAGTCTAAATGCACCCTAATAAAGAAGAGAAAATGGTAGTGTCAAGTAGATAGGATAGGTAGATGGTGTTGAAAAGTTTTATGTGATGAATGATGGTGCTAAATATGTTTAATCTTTTACCTTCATCACAAGTACTGAAGCAGAAAATGCACTGGAAAATTCACACAAAGCAAAGTCAAAATCATTAACTTCCCACATCACTTTCTCCCTAAGATTTCTACTAATTTCCCCAAAGTGCTAAGGTATTTGGAGATTAAAGGGGCTCAAGGCATTTCCTTGACTTTTGGAGGGACCGGACCCTTGGCCTAATGATCAAAAAGACCTAATTACTTGAAATTATTTATCATTATAATCATTCACTTTTAAATTTTTCCTAAGTAAAATCCAATTTTACTTAGGAAAATCATGCCATATTTCATAAAATCCCCTCAAAATTACTTGCTATTCTATGTTTAAGTGTTGAAATTTAGATGATGTAATTTACTTCAGAAATCTTCACTTTCTTAGTTATAGTTACGTGTTTTGAGTTTACCTTGTCCTTTTTCATATTAACTTCTGATTTATTTATTAAATCCCTAGTAAAAAGACCTTATCCTATAGTACTTAACTCCTTTTTACATGAATATCCCAAAAACCCCTCTTATTATAAGTTTTGGCCAAAGTTTATTAAATCCCCTTTGATTAATAAAAACCTCCAATAAAAACCCTTTCGTTAAAAACATATCCTTATAAACTACCCCCACTCCTATGGTTAATAAATTGCATTAATTTATTACCATATAATAAAAATATTGACAAAGGTTTTAAACATATAGTTTTTTATGTTTTAAACGGAAAAATGAATAAAACCCGAAGTTTTAATTTAAACCAAAATTTTGAAAAACCCCGAGCCTCCGTACCTCGACCCCTATTAAACCACTGAAATTAATTAATCATCTGGATTAATTAATCGTTTAACCTCCAATGAAAACCCTCCCGGAATTATTAACTTGTAATTAATCGTGTCGGGCCCGCACGTTAACTCTCATACCATCTCCCCGTCCTGTCGTTCGTTGGATCATTCCATCGAAAATCAACGACGATCGTTCATTCCGCTGACTGTCCCCCATCTGATAATTGACTTGCGAAATCACGGTGGTTTCAAAACAGTGCCATCGCCACATGTTAAACTCTGAATGGAATCGCTCCCATTTCACCAAATACCGCCAACTCCTGAAAGCGGTGCAGAATTTACCGCTTACCGCCCGACCCCGATGACGTGTCCTCCCGTACACTGGTGACGTCATCCCATAAAAATAATAAAAATTCCCCCCCCGTTTGAATTTGCCGATAAAACAAAACATTCACGTCTTTTTCATCATTTTGTACGCCAGTGAAAGAAAACACCTTCCACGCAGAAAAAATCAAAATTCAAATTTGTGAATTCCACTTACCTTATCCTTTCGAAGAAGATTGCAGACAAGCCTCTCAGAAGATTATCTACCTTATCCGGTACCTATCCAAATGTTGTTTTCTCCAAAAAACAAGTATTTACCCTAAATTCAAACTGAACTCTGTTGAAATCTCGGCTTTCCTTTTTTCCTTCACTGAAACAGAGTTAGAATTAATTACTAGTGCATTCCGTGACTCCGAAAACTATAATTGAATTACAAAATCTGCAAATGGACCTGTTTTTTCCGTGAATTTACTCAATTCCTCACCATTAGCCAAATTTCCATTTTTCCACAAGAACCAAAATGGGAGTTCCTGTAGCCTTGAATGATGCTCCATTTTGAACCTGGTCAAAACCTCACTCCCTTGTCCATTGGGGAATTGTTTGAAAAATCTACTCGGTTGTCCCCTGAACAGGTGATCAGAAGATCACATCCTTGGATAAACAGTCTTAATACTAGTCATAATATTTGTTTACTCCAAGATTTTTATCAAATCTATTCAAACAGAGGTTAGAAAGCATAACAACTAAAGAGTATCAGTGGTTAAAGTGTATCAGGTAAAAGTCAGTGAAAGTTAAAATGAAGTTACAGAGCAGTCAAAGGTAAACAGTAAAAGTAAATACAGAAGGCAGTAAAATGGTAAAAAGATATGAGAATAATTTCACCAATAGTGAGGTTTGTCTAAAGTGAAAGTAAAACAGTCAAAAGAGCAAGAAAGTAAAAAGATGAAAAAACATAACAAGAAGGAACATTTTTGCAGAAATTGCATATTTTAGTCATATTTTTACAGAAACTATTGTGATCAATAAAAGATTAATTTTACAAAACTGAAGGCGGTTTATGTTCTTAAGAGGGCCATCTACAAAAACCTCTCTCACTTTTGTAACAGCCATTATGGTTTTGGAAATATTAAGCAATGTTGGAAAGCATTTTTTGCAAAAAATTCCTGTTAAGTCATCATTTTGCAGAGAATATTGTGGCCAATCAGAAATACATCTTACAAAAATGAAGGATATTTTTGTTCCTAAGAGACCCATCTACAAAAACCTATCTCATTTTTTGGACATTGATTTCAGACGGAGAGATACATGCACATCTTTAGAGGCTATTTTTCAGACTCTGTAAAACTCTGTTTTACACATCTTTTTGCAGAGCCTATTGCGCATAGCTGGAGAGGAATTTTAGGAAAGTGAAAGAGGTTTATCTCAAAAACATATTTATCTACAATAACCTCTTTCACTTTTTACATATATATTACGGATTGAGAAATAAAAAGATATCATTGGACCCCAAGTTTGCAGAATTGTTGGAGCAGATTGCACAAAGAAAAGAAGCAGTTAGTGACTTGGATGCCTCATCATCAACTAAGAGTTGGATCAAATTCGAATTATCCTCTTTGTCATCACCTATCCATACAAAATATTTCCAAATAGATGCATTATTTTGAGTGTCCTTTACTTAAGTTCTATTTATGTAAAATAGTTGGAGAGATTTGTGAACCAATCTTGATATTTTTTCAAGATATTTTAGTTTAGAGCTTGTATAAATACTTCACTCTTGGAAGTATTTTAGGGTGGATTCTATTACTTTGCTGTAACATTGAGATTTTCGGAATAAAATCATTTTGGATAAATTTATCCGTGGCTTACTGGATGACGATTTGAAGCTTAGGACTTTTTCAGGATTCATGTGTCGGACTGCAGTTCAATAAGTCTTTCTACCCTATGTCTTAAGTTTTATATCCGTTTATAATATCATTGTGTCCATTTCTGAATAGTTAACATAAAGGATTGAATCAGAATGTACTTAATTGTACTCTGATTTCAGATGTGATTATTCTTAATGTTTTCCTCTAAATTGGTTATAAGCACGAATTCTTAAATGCTCTTGCTTTGCTAATTTAAACATTCCTGATTACTATAATAAATAATTCTTCATTGCTCTTTGTTTGTAGTCATTTCATTTCTTTCTTTTGAACATGATGAAATATTCTTAGCTGCCTTTCATCCCTTCAAAATCATCCCATCCACTTTAAATTTTAAGGATTGTTCTCTGTCTGGCTATCTTGCCCTGCAAAACCATCTTGTGTGTAGAATAGAAATCCAGTAAAGCCATCCTTTGACTCCATAGCCCAATGGACTGAAAATCTTCAAACTTGCCCCTAGTTTGCGGATTCCACCATTTTCAAACAAATTCTTGGACTTATAACTAGCCTAAAACTTTCTAAGAACAAAGATAAATCATAAAGAGAGAGCCCTCTCTGGATGCAGATTGGCTAGATTCTGCATCTGAAGGTTGGTTTGTGGTTACCTCGGGTATACTTTCCTTTTCCACAACTTCAAGGAAAACCTGAGTGATAACATAGTGGCGACCATACTGGGGACCTGAATATCTTTAATGTTACTATTGTTTGCTTATAAGCTATAGACAGAGTCTGAAGATCAGCCAGGTAGCTTTTGAAATGCTTTTGCTCTGCAATTGCACAGTAAATAAATGCTGCTTCAGTCTATCTCTGGTTTAGCTCAATAACTGAACTTTAGTTTCAAACATTCAATCAGATTCTCTAGTTTAATAAATCTTTAAGAAAGTTTAAATCTCATATCTTAAGCCTCTTAAAGAAATCATAGAAGTTGTTTTGAAAATTCACAAAAAATTTGGTTTCCTGAAGAACTAACTTTTTCTTCAAAATTGTTTTACAGGTTCAGATCTGATCTATGATGGTGGACAGTGATCAGACACACAAAGGTTAAAATCATCCACCTGGCGACTCCAAATCAATTTCAGAATCAAGACTCCACTGGAGGAATGAACCTCAAAGGACAATATGGAAAGATTAGGCTTTCAACTTGGATCTTAGTCCAAGACATTATGTTCTTTCTCATTAAGAAATTTTTTCAATGTATATTGTATTTTATAGAAGATCTTAGATTAGTTTTTAGTTATTTTCCTTTGAAGTTTGTAAGTAATAATTCTCCTAATCTCTTTGAGCAGCTTTCTTATGAATCTAATGATGATCGTTTTCCAATTAAGAAGCCTCAAATAATCAAGACTGATCTTACAATCCCTGTACATATCCCTGTGCCATATAAAGTTCTAGATAGATATAAGCCCCTTATTTTACCTCCTATACTCCATGATTTTCCTAAAAAATACTACAAGTATCTTCCTAGATTTGATGGAGAAAATGGTATCACTGCCCAAAAACATATTCAAGGTTTTGAAAATTATTTGGATTTATTTGAGATTGATGAAGATGATGTTAAAATCAGACTTTTTGCTCTTTCTTTGCAAAATAGAATAAAGAGTTGGTTCAAAAATCTGCCTAATGCTAGCATCTCAAATTTCCAACAATTTATCAAACTTTTCCTTGATAGATGGATAATAAAAGTTAATCATTTTGTGATCATGGAAGAATATAATCAATTAAAAAGACATTCAAATGAAACGATACAACAATTTTCTGACAGATTTAATCAAGTTTATTATTCAATGCCGGAAAATATTAGACCTCCTCATGATTCAGCTCTCTTGCATTATCCAAGTGCCTTTGATTCAGAAATAGAATTTCGGTTAAGAGAAAGAAATCCAAAAACACTTGTACAGATGCAAAATATTGCAGTTGATGTGGAAGTTAATCTCCAAATCAAACAGGAAAAGTTGAAAGTAGAAGAAGAGGAAAGGAAAAACATCGCAGAGGTAAAACTCAACCTTTTGGTAAGAAAACTAGATGAAATAACACGGGAGATCACTATGAAAGAAGAATTTTTTATTCAAAATCACCATGAAGAAATAGAAGAGGTTGATAGCCATGAACAAATTCCTCTTAATTCAAATTATCATAAATCAGAAAATGAATTTACAAATCAATATGAGGAAGAGGAATCTGTTGTTCTAATGTGTATGTTTGATGACATTCCTTATTTTGATGATTTGCCTAAGTATGATCATTATGATGATAGTTATGTTCTCCAAAGTCAAGCTAACTTTACAGAGATATCAGAAGCTAGTTTGGAGGATGAAGAAATGCAGTTTCAGCAGATTGAAGACAATTATCAGCCAATACAGATCAGCCATGAGAGTGAGGAAGGAAGAGCAGAGAATGTGGAAATAAGTGAAGATTCTTTATCTCTTTGTTTTGCTTCATTTCAGTTCATTAGAGAAAGCTATCATGCCATCAATAATCAGCAATCTTTAGGAATTGTGATTGACAACAAAGAAGATAATGAAACTATTGATCAAGATTTTTCAGTTTCACAATTGCAGTTATCAGTTCCCATTGAAATAAATGATCAAATGACACAAGAAAGTTCCATACCACTATTTTTTGAACCATTTCAACTTTTAAAGGAAATGTGGTATAACATATTTAAAGAAAAGAATGGGAAACTTGTTGAAGTTTATGAAGTCCCATGGAATTTTATATGTCATAGGTTCCAACAATTTTCCCAAGATTTTCAGGATCCAATAGCAGATATGTTGAATATTGAAGGCATTCAAAGCATTCCTCTATTAACTAACTATGATTTTTAGAATCAAGATGATAAAGGATTCAACACTCAAACATTACAATCAGTAGGAATATCATCACAAATCTTATCTGAAAGTTTACAGGGAGATAAAGATGAAAATAGCATTTCATATTCATGGTATGGAGGCCATCCAGAACAGATGTACAGTTGTTCAGATCAGTTAAACATCAGTGTATATATTTTGGAAGATCCTTTTGTACAATTTCTAGAGTCAACAAAGGAAATCAAGTGTTTCCTTATCCTCTCATTTGTTGACAAGTTTCTAATAGGTTGCAGAAGTACAATTTTGATAATCAACAAGAAAATGAAACAAAATCTATCAAAGTACATAATGCTTGAATGGTTGCATTGGATATTTCATTTTACCTAACTAGCAGTTGAACAGTAGATTGAGTAGGTAGATGAGTGCTAATAAGCTCAGAATTTTGAGCATTTTTTTTTAGTTTTTCAATTTTCAGCTAGTTTTTCATTAAGTTGGTTTGAAAATTCTTGTGTGTTGTTTTAGTTTTAGATCAGATTTCAGGTTGCAGAAAAAGGACTATATTCAATTCAATATTTTCAACCACAACAAATTCATGTTTGGGATTGGAACAAGGCAGAAAATTCCTAACTGGGCAACAAAGTTTTAAGTTTTGAGTGGATAGTAACTTACTGGAGTTGAAGCCCGAAGTGAAGGCCCTAAGCTTCAGAAGTTTTACTATCATATATACAATAAAGCTACCAGAAGAAGAAGATTACATGGTTTAGTTTTAAGACATTTTGAGGCAACTGACCTGCTATTCTTGACTTTTCACAAGGAAAATCCATCCCCAAGTGGAGCCAGTGTTAGACTCCTATACCAATAGGTGTCATTTTTCATGATTGTCTTGATTGAACTATGGAATATGTTCAAACCTTTTTCTTGAGAAAAGGTGTTCCATATTCTTGAAAAACCAAAAAATCAAAAAATTTAAAAAATGTAAAGAGGGTATACCCTAAAAGAAAAATCAAAGGGCAAGAAAAATAAATTGGTCAAGAAAATGAAAGAAATGAACCCCAAGCAAAAAATAGACCAAGGAAAGTGTGCAAATCCAAATGCCACTACTATTTCATTTTTGTAATAAAGCAATTGTGTGCAGCTTGTCAAACTTTTGCCACAATTTATGAAGAATCAAACTGTTTAAACTTGACTCATTCATGTTTCAATTTCATGTTGTAGAATAGAGAATAAATATCTGACCAAACAGTTTAATCTTGGCAGATAAGTAGATAGGTAGAGTTAATAAAAGGTGCTCAACAGTTTAATCTGAGCTCTTGGATGTAATAAGGGTAGAATTAGATAGATTTTCCTTGTAAAAGAAAAAAAGGTTGATTAGAGTTTGCAAGTCTAAATGCACCCTAATAAAGAAGAGAAAATGGTAGTGTAAAGTAGATAGGGTAGGTAGATGGTTAGATGGTGTTGCAAAGTTTCATGTGATGAATGATGGTGCTAAATGTGTTTAATATTTTACTTTCATCACCAGTACTGAAGCAGAAAATGCACTGGAAAATTCACAGAAAGCAAAGTCAAAATCATTAACTTCCCACATCACTTTCTCCCTAAGATTTTTACTAATTTCCCCAAAGTGCTAAGGTATTTGGAGATTAAAGGGGTTCAAGGCATTTCCTTGACTTTTGGAGGGACCGGACCCTCGGCCTAATGATCAAAAAGACCTAAGTACTTGAAGTTATTTATCATTATAATCATTCACTTTTAACCTTTTCCTAAGTAAAATCCTATTTTACTTAGGAAAATCATGTAAATTTCCATAATAATCCCTCAAAATCACTTGCTATTCTATGTTTAAGTGTTGAAATTGAGATGATATAATTTACTTCTGAAATCTTCACTTTCTTAGTTATAGTTAAGTATTTTGAGTTTACCTTGTCCTTTGTCATATTAACTTTGACTTATCTATTAAATCCCTAGTGAAAATACCTTATCCTATAGTATATAACTTCTTTTACATAAATATCCCAAAAACCCCTCTTATTATAAGTTTTGGCCAAAGTTTATTTAATCCCCTTTATTAAATAAAAAACCCACAATAAAAACCCTTTGGCTAAAATATACCCATATAAACTATTCCCTACCCCTATGGTTGATAAATCACATTTATTTATTGCCATATAATAAAAATATCGAAAAAGGGTTTTTAACATATAGTTTTATATGTTTTGAACGAAGAATGAATAAAACCCGAAGTTTTAATTTAAACCAAAACTTCGAAATACACCATCCGTAACCCCGACCCCTATTAAACCACCAAAATTAATTAATCATCTGGATTAATTAATCGTTTAACCTCCATTCAAAACCCGCCCGAAATGATTAATTAATATTAATCACATTGAACCCCCGCTTGTTAACTCACCGCCAATTCCATGTTCCGCCAATCGTTGGATCACTCCGCTGGAGATCTACGGTCCACAAACATTCCGCTAGCCATCCCTTGTACGAAGATTAACGCGCGAAATCACGACGGTTTTCAAATAGTGCAATGGCTACATGTCATTTAACCAGTGGAATCACTGCCTCCCCGCGGAAAACCGCCTGCTCCCGAAAGCGGTGCAGAATTTACCGCTTACCGCCCGACCCCGGTGACGCATCCATCGTACATCAGTGACGTCATCCCATAAAAATAATAAAAATTCCCCCCCGTTTGACTTTTCCGATAAAACAAAATATTCACGTCTTTTTCATCATTTTGTACGCCAGTGAAAGAAAACGCCTTCCACGCAGAAAAATTCAAAATTCGAATTTGTGAAGTCCACTTACCTTATCCTTTCAAAGAAGATTGTAGACAAGCCTCTCAGAAGATTATCTACCTTAGTCGGTACCTATCCAAACGCTTTTTTCTCCAAAAACAGGTATTTACCCTAAATTCAAACTGAACTCTGTTGAAATCTCGGCTTTCCTTTTTTCCTTCACTGAAACAGAGTTAGAATTAATTACTAGTTCATTCCGTGACCCCGAGAACTGTAATTGAATTACTAAATCTGCAAATGGATCTGTTTTTCCCGTGAATTTACTCAATTCCTCACCATTAGCCAAATTTCCATTTTTCCACAAGAACCAAAATGGGAGTTTCTGTAGCCTTGAATGATGCTCCATTTTGAACCTGGTCAAAACCTCACTCCCTTGTCCATTGGGGAATTGCTTGAAAAATCTACTCGGTTGTCCCCTGAAGAGGTAATTAGAAGATCACATCCTTGGATAAACAATCTTAATACTAGTCATAAGATTTGTTTACTCCAAAATTTTTATCAAATCTATTCAAACAGAGGTTAGAAAGCGTAACAGCTAAAGAGTATCAGTGGTTAAAGTGTATCAGGTAAAAGTCAGTGAAAGTTAAAATGAAGTTACAGAGCAGTCAAAGGTAAACAGTAAAAGTAAATACAGAAGGCAGGAAAATGGTAAAAAGAGATGAGAATACTTTCACCAATAGTGAGGTTTGTCTAAAGTGAAAGTAAAACAGTCAAAAGAGCAAGAAAGTAAAAAGATGAAAAAACATAACAAGAAGGAACATTTTTGCAGAAATTGCATATTTTAGTCATATTTTTGCAGAAACTATTGTGATCAATCCAAGATTAATTTTACAAAACTTAAGGAGGTTTATGTTCTTAAGAGGTCCATCTACAAAAACCTCTCTCACTTTTCTAACAACCATTATGGTTTTGGAAATATTAAACAATGTTGGAAAGCACTTTTTGCAGAAAATTCCTGTTAAGTCATCATTTTGCAGAGAATATTGTGGCCAATCAGAAATACATCTTACAAAAATGAAGGAGGTTTTTGTTCCTAAGAGAACCGTATACAAAAACCTATCTCATTTTTTGGACATTGATTTCAGACTGATAGATACATGCACATCTTTAGAGGCCATTTTTCAGACTCTGTAAAACTCTGTTTTACACATCTTTTTGCAGAGCCTATTGTGCACAGTTGGAGAGGAATTTTAGGAAAGCGAAAGAGTTTTACCTCACAAAAATATTTATCTACAATAAATTCTTTCACTTTTTACATATATATTACGGATTGAGAAATATAAAGGTATCATTGGACCCCAAATTTGCAGAATTGTTGGAGCATAATTGCACAAAGAAAGGAAGCAGTTAATGACTTGGATGCCTCATCATCAACTAAGAGTTGGATCAAATTCGAATTATCCTCTTTGTCATAACCTATCCATACAAAATAGTGCCAAATAGATGCATTAGTTTGAGTGTCCTTTACTTAAGTTCTATTTATGTAAAATAGTTGGAGAGATTTGTGAACCAATTTTGATATTTTTTTCAAGATATTTTAGTTTAAAATTTGTATAAATACTTCACTCTTGGAAGTATTTTAGGGTGGATTCTATTACTTTGCTGTAACATTGAGATTTTCAGAATAAAAGCATTTTGGATAAATTTATCCGTGGCTTACTGGATGACGATTTGAAGCTCAGGACTTTTTGCAGGATTCATGTGTCGGACTGCAGTTCAATAAGTCTTTCTACCCTATGTCTTAAGTTTTATATCCGTTTATAATATCATTGTGTCTATTTCTGAATAGTTAACATAAAGGATTGAATCAGAATTTACTTAATTGTACTCTGATTTCAGATGTGATTATTCTTAATGTTTTCCTCTAAATTGGTTATAAGCACGAATTCTTAAATGCTCTTGCTTTGCTAATTTAAACATTCCTGATTACTATAATAAAGAATTCTTCATTGCTCTTTGTTTGTAGTCATTTCATTTCTTTCTTTTGAACATGGTGAAAGATTCTTAGCTGCCTTTCATCCCTTCAAAATCATCCCATCCACTTTAAATTTGAAGGATTGTTCTCTGTCTGGCTATCTTGCCCTGCAAAGCCATCTTGTGTGTAGAATAGAAATCCAGTAAAGCCATCCTTTGACTCCATAGCCCAATGGACTGAAAATCTTCAACCTTGCCCCTAGTTTGCGGATTCCACCATTTTCAAACAAATTCTTAGACTAATAACTAGCCTAAAACCTTCTAAGAACAAAGATAAATCATAAAGAGAGAGCCCTCTCTGGATGCAGATTGGCTAGATTCTGCATCTGAAGGTTGGTTTGTGGTTACCTCGGGTATACTTTCCTTTTCCACAACTTCAAGGAAAACCTGAGTGATAACACCACAAACCCATGTTGCTCTCCGTTTTCCCAAAAAACGTCGTTTAGGGCCTCAAAACGGCTCCGGAAGTTCAGGACTCGAAAAACTGCTAAAAATAGTAAACTGTGCCGAAACTGAAAAAATGAAAGAGAAAATGGTGGAGCCCCAAGTGGAATAGCTAGGTGACCACCAATAACCACCTGGATCAATGATACTGTTGATGTTGATTTCCTGCAATTTAGGAAACTGCTCCCCTGTTTTTAGGCTTAGGATCCTTTTAGTTTCTTGAGATATTCTGACCACTTCCAACTGATAATTTCGAGGCTAATTTATGTTAGGAACATGATTGAAATATGTCCCATGTCATCCCTTAGTTCCAACTGTTCAAAATCCACTTCAAACTCTGCAAAATAGTGAAACAAATCTGCGTTATGAAAACAACCCAGTTTTGTAGCGCTTTTTTGTAGCGCAGTATTTTTAACCTTTTTCCTTCAAACTTTTGGCTTCTTCTTTTCAGATTTATCTTCCTTAACACTTAACACAACTCCCTTAGCAATTTCAAGTGAAAATTCACATTTTTACCCTTCCAAAATTTAAGAGAGAGAGTGAAAAAGCATGCTACAACAGTTTCGTAGCGCATTTCACACATTTTGCATTGTTGGCGCTACGAAAATGCTGAGTGAGCAGTTTTGTTCAAAATTTAAAAAAATGAAAATTTTAAAATGTGCCAAAAATCCAAATCAACTTGATTCCAACATATAAAAAAAAAATATCAAGTGAAAAATACTTTCATAACAGTCTTCATGAGATTCCTTCTTCATTTTCAAAATTTTCCTATTTTTCCCTGAAAATTAGGTCTTGGGACAGAGCTTATATATCTTACCACATGATGTATTTTGATAAAATGAAGAAGGTTTTTGTAGGCCATGATGTTTTTAATAAAAACCTCTCTTGGTGTTTTGAAACACATCTCTTGCTGTCCAGAAACTGCCTTTGAAAAATATGTGTAAAACAAGAAAACTTTGTTTCTGAAAATAGGGCTTCAATGAAATCCTTTTATCTCCCAATTGACAAAACCTGTGAGAAATGTGAGAGAGGTGTTTGTAGCTAGGGCTAGGATGAAGACAAACCGCTTTTATAATTCCAAAAAACGTTTCCATTTGGCCAGAAACTGAACTTTAAGTTGACTGCTAAAAATTCATGTACAGGACAATTTAGTAACAACAGTTTCATAGCTCATTTTAATTTATCAATTTATCCCACCTCCTAATGAATTTTAAGAAAATAAGATAGGTTTGTATATTTAGATATTTTATGAAGAAAAACCTCTTTCATATTTCTAAGATTCATTTTACGTTTCTCAGAAACCGCCTTTGAAGTTGACAGCTACAAAACTGCGCTTTCGTAGCGCCTGTAGTGTAGTTTCTACATTTTGCGCTATGAAAGTAGCAGCGCTTTCATAGCACAAATCCTATTTTTTGAACTAGTGGCGCTACGAAACGAATGATTCTTGGATAATTGCAGAAATTTAACCCGAAACCTTAAGGATTGACCCCTAGATAGAAAATGTTAATATTTGATCATGGAATGGACCTCTAAAGACTTTATTTGAATCCAATGATGACCTTTAAACTTAAAAAAACTCTAACCTACCCTTAACCAAATATTAAAATGACTTTCAAACCCATTTTAGACCATGATCAAAAATAAAGTTGACACAATGATGTTTTGAAAATTTTTGGGTGATAACAGTGGCTCCACTTGGGATAGTGTGCCCCTGCGGTACACTAAGAACCAGTAGCTCCAGTGTTGATATCCATCCTTTAGAATAAAACTATGAAATTTTTCCAAGCTCCTCCTCAAGCTCTAATGGCCTTCACCTAGGGCTCAAGCTTGATGGTCACTGCAGAAAAACCAACTTCATACCTATTGAAATATGCCCATTCACTTTTGAGCTTATTCACATACTCCTACCTACCCTATCAGCTGCAACTCTCCACTTTAACTCAATCAACATGAAACTTCCAATGAAGCCAATCATTGATCTGATCTGACGCTTGAAACTCTTGACTGCACTTGAAACCAAAGTAACCATGATACTGAGATGACCAAGGCAATTTAGAATGTATATGATCTTCATAATGAAAATGAAACTGAAAAACTGGAGTGTAAAGCTCTTCCATGTATTCAGCTATAGGGTCAAAGAAGACATGATTAGTTTGATGATTCTCATAACATTTTGTAACTTTGGACAACTCATATATGCTTTGTTTAGCCACACAAGATTTCATTTGTATTCTATCCAACTGCTGTTCCAACTGATTCTCAAAGACAGTGTATTCTTGCTCATTCTCAAAAGAGAAAGGAAGCAACACCTTCTCTTTGTGTTCTATCATGGAAAGCTTTTGAAAAGACTGATCTTGATCTTGAAGCCTATAATATTGAAATTTATCCTCTAAAACTTCAATTTCCTTTTCAATGTTCTTAGTAACTTCATCCACAAACTGAATCTTATCTTTTGACTTGCATTCAAATGATTTCAAATTAGAAGACAAGGATAAAGAAAAATTTTCACCCACTTCTTCATTAATGTAATCATCATTTGATGTAGGCTGATGCAAGAAATGACATGAAGAATCAACTTTTTCTTGTACTTGAGGATTGTAGCAAGAATTTTCCAATATTTCTTCTTGCTGTTTGAAATGATTCTCATACTCCTGATGATCAAAGGATTGACAAGTCTGCTGCAAATTTTCCTCAAAATCAGAGGATGTGACATGATTTTCATAAGTAAACTCCTGCTGGTTTTAATTTGCATCCAAGGGAGATGTTATCCTTTCTTCTTGGTGTTCTTCTTGTTGATGAAAGGTATTGTCATGAAGGGCCTCTAAAAAATCCTCATCCATGAACTCATCATCTTCATAAAAATTCTCAAAATATTCAATAAAACTCTCAGAGTGTTTACAACAGTATTTGACCAGCAATAAGGAGGGATGAAACTCTTTATACATCTCATAAAATGTAATATGGAAATCAACAAGAGAATATAATGAACCATTTGGCAAGCTTTCATACCAAGACCATTCTTTTCCTTCTAAAGTGGCCATAAACATCTTCATGAGACAATCTTCAGGGAACTGAACCTTAAGACTGTGTACATGCATATGGAACCTAACCAAATGAAGAGCAGCATTGTCTTTCTTTTCATCTTTAAATATTGGAAGATCATCTAGCCATTCAACCTTTGGCATAGGATTTGGAAAACCAGGGATATGAGACCGATTCATAGGGGCATACTTGGAATTTATTCTTGCAATGGAACTCATATTGAAACTTCATCAAGCTACTGATCTTCAAGAAGTCGAGTCACCTTCCAATTTTTTATTTTATGTGTGGAGTGCTAAGGTAGATGCAGCCTCGAAAAGCTTCCTGAGCTTCTGCTACCTTCAGAAGTTCAGCTTCGGGAATAAGTAATCTTCAGGCTCCCGAAAAATGCACCAAAATGTTATCACCAAAATCATACTTGATTGGCTGCTGATTAGAAAACTTCAGTGTAACTATTTCAGACCAATATTTTGGCTGAGGCTTAGCCTCCTCAACCTGAGAGGGCTCTCTCAAGGGTTTATGATTTTTGATTAATGGATAGATGGCTAACTCTAATGTAAAAAGATAGAATAATATAACTGGTTGTATCATAGATTAGAAAACATTCATTGGGCCATGGAGTCAAGATAACTTCAGCAAAAACATCATAGTATATCTAGCATGGAATTCAAGGCATTTGGAGTTCAAGTCAGTGAGTAAAACGGTAGAATAGTGAAACACATACTCAGTTTGTATATGAAGGAAGTTAGAGAATTATGAATTAATTATAAGTATCATATACAAACACCACTGCAAATAGAGATATTGAATAATTCCATTAGAACAATAATGAACAAGAACTCCTCATGGATCTTGAGTTGTCAAAATAGAACTCTATATTAAGCTGAAAAACCAGTGACATACAATAACACAGTCTTTGCTAATAAAAATGTCCAACCCTTTGCTAATTAGACCCCTTGGTATTTAGTAGACATATTACAACATAATATAAGCTTCTCCACAACTAGACACATCGATTTCCTATCTTTGACACCTATTCTAACCATAAAACATGGTATTTATTACAAAAACAACTGTAAACCTAATATAGAGTCCTATTACAAATATAATTAGAACCCTTTTAACTCTATTCAAAAAAAATTTATCTAAACTTAATTACATCATTTGCCACCTATATTCCCATTAAGTCGAATCCTGATGATGAGCTCCAACCTGTTATGACCATGATACTGTTGATGTTGATTTCCTGCAATTTAGGAAATTGCTCCCCTGTTTTTAGGCTTAGGATCCTTTTAGTTTCTTGAGATATTTTGACCACTTCCAACTGATAATTTCGAGGCTAATTTATGTTAGGAACATTATTTAAATATGTCCCAAGTCATCCCTTAATGCCGGCTATTCAAAATCCACTTCAAACTCTCTAAAATAGTGAAACAGATCTGCGCTATGAAAACAACCCAGTTTCGTAGCGCTTTTTTGTAGTGCAATACTTTTAACCATTTTCCTTCAAAATTTTGGCTTCTTCTTTTCAGATTTATCTTCCTTCACACTTAACAAAACTATTTTAGCAATTTCAAGTGAAAATTAACATTTTTTCCCTTCCAAAATTTAAGAGAGAGAGTGAAAAAGCATGCTACAGCAGTTTCGTAGTGCATTTCACCCATTTTGCACTGTTGGCGCTATGAAACTGCTGAGTGAGAAGTTTGTTAAAAATTTTCAAAAATGAAAACTCCAAATCAACCTGCTTCCAACATATAAAACAAAAATAGCAAGTCAAAAATACTTTCATAATGGTCTTCATGAAATTCCTTCTTCATTTGCAAATTTTTCCTGTTTTTCCCTGAATATTAGGTCTTGGGACAGAGCTTATATCTCTTAATCCATGATGTATTTTGATAAACTGAATAAGGTTTTTGAAACACATCTCTTGCTGTCTAGAAACTTCCTTTGAAAAATATGTGTAAAACAGGAAAACTCTGTTTCTGAAAACATGGCTTCAATGAAATCCTTTTATCTCCCAACTGATAACACCTGTGAGAAATGTGAGAGAGGTTTTTGTAGTTGGGTCTGGGAAGAAGACAAAACTCTTTCAAAATTCCAAAACACTTTTCCATTTGGCCAAAAACTTAACTTGAATTTGACTGCTAAAAAGTCATGTATAGGACAATTTAGTAACAACAGTTTCGTAGCTCATTTTAATTTATCAATTTATCCCACCTCCTAATGAATTTAAAGAAAATGAGAGAGGTTTGTATATTTAGATATGTTCTGAAGAAAAACCTCTTTTATATTTCTAAAATTAATTTTCAGTTGCTCAGAAACCACCTTTGAAGTTGACAACTACAAAACTACACTTTCGTAGCACCTGTAGTGTATTTTCTGTGTTTTGAGCTACGAAAGTAGCAGCGCTTTCGTAGAACAAATCCTATTTTTTGAACTAGTGGCACTACGAAATGGAGGATTCTTGGCTAATTTCTGAAATTTAACCTGAAACCTTATGGATTGACCCCTAGATGGAAAATGTTAATATTTGATCATGGAAACCTCTAAAGACTTTATTTGAATCCAATGATGACCTTTAAACTTACAAAAACTCTAACCTACCCTTAACCAAATCTTAAATGAATTTCAAACCCATTTTAGACCATGATCAAAAACAGAGTTGACACAATGATGTTTTGAATTTTTTTTGGGTGATAACAGGTAGGGTGACCTATTACATCGCATATGGTGCAGACTGGTGATTCTTGCTGTATGGCGGGGGTCACCATCTTATTTTTCTCTATTCTCAGTTTTCTTGGCCATGATCATTGGTTTTGCAATGGGAACTTCTTTTGCAGGGGTGGTCTCGACTGTTTCTTGGATAGGTGTGGGCTCCTCGGGACTGAGGGGCTTCAACCTTGTGGCAGTAACACGAGTGGCTCTTGTTCCTGCAAGGGGAATGAGGTACCAAACTGGGATCGTCAACGATATGTTGGGTAACACCATTGTTGCCAAAACCTGTGGGAGACAAAGCCAACTCGGGGGTAGAGTAAAGGGGTTTGGGAGGCAACGTAGGCTAGAGAGGTTCCCGTGGCTGATGCCTCAGTGTCATTACTGCTTGTGTCTGTGTCCTGACTAGCTTCAGCGCTTGATGTGGATATCATGCACACCGTAGCCCCTGTGACATCGGGTGATGAATCAGGGATAATGGGAGGATCTCCTAGGTATGACCATAGAATGGACGATGGTTTGAATTAGCTGGGGCCATATTCTTGGTACCGTGAAAGCGCATCCAAGGATGTACCTACATAGGGTAGTATTATATCAGTGTTTGTTAGGGGATGCTTCTCGTTGTGCGTCAGTTGGTATACAGTAATGATGTGGTCCTTATGGGGGAACATCATAACGCGGAAGATGAAGGAGGCTATGGAAGAAATAACATACATGTAACTTCGTCCAAGGAGTATATTGTAGTCCAGGTGAGCATCCAAGACTTCAATGTATATGTGGACCATATTTCCGGCTAAACAGATAGGGAAATTTTGGTAGAGGCCGAAGGGGGTCAAAGGAAGAGCGTCATATGCTCAAAGCATAATTACTGAGGGTTTTAGTTTGGGAGATCCTAACTTCTGCCAAACATTTTTAGACATAATGCATGTGGATGCACCCTTATCTATGACACATCGGTGGATAGTGATATTCTGAACTGAAACTGGTATCTGGAAGGTGACCATGGAAGGAAGCCTAGGGTGGCTTTGTCTAGGTCAAAATCCATTAGGCGTGTATCGACATGGTGGATAGCGCCTAATGCGAAACATAGGGATTTCTGTTGTTTCGGGCATGACTGCAATAATTCCAGAGTTGACATAGAAGTGGGAGATTGTGCTAAATCTTCCGCAATGTGATAATTATGGGCTACTTTGGAGTGGTTTCCTACTCACCTATTAGGTCCCTTCTCCATCTTTGGCAATGGTTCTATAGGTATCTTTGAAATGGTCAAAGGTGGAGTTGGTGCACTGGTACTTGCCCCTGATGAACTAGTGTCTGGTGGGGTGTCGTAATTGTGATTCCGTGTTTGGAAAAAAATATCTTCTCCAGTAATGTAGATTTCATGGCTGCTTTTCCCAAAATCGTCTAGTTTTACTATTGAGTGCTGACCATTCCTTGGTGGGGGAAAGTTTCTTGCATCACAGCTGATTGCTGGGAAGATCCTCCTTGTCCTCGGTTACTCTATAGCTTCTTTAGCTCACGGAGATTGGGAAAATGGTGAGTATAGTGGCCGTACTCACCACATACGAACAATAATGGTTTGTTCGAAGAGGTGGCCTTTTTCTCTGCCATTGAGAATTGCTTGGCTCCTGGTTTTGACTTCGGTTGGAGTTGCCTCCAGCCTGGGATTGCGGTGGGAGTTGCTGGTTGTTTTCCCCCTGTCTAGGATTCCCTTTTGGCTTGTTTTTGGATTTTTTCTTCACCACGTTAGGAGGGTATTTCTCTTGGTTATATTGTTGTGGTTGGTTTTGGGATGGCTGCATAAAGTTCACTTGCGCATTGTTTTGCAGAGGTGGGTCGTGTGCTGGGGACTGATCATAACGCTGTCCCTGGTTTGCACCTGGCTGTTGGAGGGGAGATCTTCGATTAATGTTTCTCTCTGCCTACTGGGTCCCCTGAGTTGGAGGATAGGGTCCTCCTTGGTGATACGCTTGCGCCCTATTGGTCAAATTTTGCTGAGGCATATGATGACTTTGAAAACTAGGTTGAGGCACATTCTGGGTAGAACTATATGTGTAACTGGGATTTTGAATACTGTGTTGGAAATGTTGTCATTGTTGGCAAAGGAGATGGCAAAGGAGGAACACCTGAAATAGAAATAGCAAAAGAGGAAGCAAGATGTAGAGAGAGTCGAGAAGCAGAGACAGGGCCATTTAAAGAAGCGGGGCGGCAAAAAGAAGCAGCCCAGGTTACAGAGGCAGTAGAGAGGTAGCAGAGGCAACAAAAGGAGAATTAAGGAGTAGCATCAGTCAAGGAGCAGATGAAACAAAGAGAGAAGCAAAAGTAGCAGAGAAGTAAGGAGCAGCATCAGTCAAGGAGCAGAGGAAGCAATGTATTGACGCAGAAACAAGAAGTGAATCAGTGGGCGCAGACCAGCATAGAGCTGCATAGACCTGGGGAAGAATTAGGGACAGAGTAATGTAGTAGAAGGCCATCAGATTGAAGATCTGGCCAGCTAGAAGTTTTGAAGTGAGCGCATGAAGAACCTGTATGGTTAAATCCGTGTTAAGGACTTAATAGATGAATGTGTGTGAACCTACGCTCTCTACGTATAATTCGAAGGTGCTTAGTCTGTATGAGAATCTGAGGAAGGCCGATTTATAGTTGATGGTTATAATACAGGGAAGGATTGTTATACGCCCCTGTGTAGAATTAAATTAATTGCGTTCATGTTCTCTATTGAAAGCGTATGATACCCTGTGTTAAGGAACTATGAATAGAAATGAGTCATTGGTAATTGCAGTATGGACCAAGAGATTGTGTTGAGGAATTTCACATGAAAGGCAGAGGTCGAGCAACAGAGGGAGAGGCAGAGGTAGCGAATATAGAGGCAGAGCCGTTATCAGAGGTAGAGGCAGAGGCAGAGCCGTTATCGCAAAAAGACAGAGGCAGGGGTAGAGCAGAAAATTTCGAGAATCGCTATTCCGACAAAGTATATATATACAAACAAATTCTGAGAATCACCTCCCCCACTGGAAGATACACTAAAGATTGGAGCAGCAAAGTATACATATATATAAATCTCATTCCGGGAATCGTTACCCATGCTGGAGTATATATGTAGCGCATTACATATATTGCGCCTTGTGCATAAAGGTCCAAAGCATACATATATTTATATGGAGCGCCTTGTAAACAAAGAACCAAAGGTAACAAAGCTTTATATGGTGGGACCCTTTCCTAATCGCGCCATCGCACCATCGCACCATCGCAACATCGCAACATCGCGCAATCGCACCATCGCAACATCGCACATCGCAAATGTTACATTGCGCGATTTTTTGTTTGATCCACCGATCGCCGTTGCGACGTGTTGTCCGCCGTCAGATGTGGGGCCTGACCCTTTCATATATTAGAGGTTGTGATTCGATTTATTGGATTGTAATATAAGACAAAAGGCTTAAGGTGGAGGGCGATTGTTTATATAAAATGATTGCTGTGGTATATGTCCGTTCCGCTTGCAGAACTCGCCACATCAACAAGACACATACTATGTACAGAGCGTTGGAATTTGTCCAGATTTACAGTCAGCTGGTATAAAAAGCTCAGTTACGTGTATGCAGTAGTTACACCACAGCAGAGGACAGAAAAGCAAACAGAGTCGTAAGGGACAAAGACACAGTCACAGAAAAGATAGACACAGTCAAAGAAAAGACAAATGCACAGCGAGCCAAAAGACTAAATGAGTTGAGCTGGAATTCTAATTGTAATTGAATGTAAATGTTTTAATTGATTTTTATTGTGTGTGATGCATTGGAAAGTCTCCGGAAGAGAGCAAATATCCCACTGTAATACTAAAATTGGTACCTACAGTTATGTTTTCTGAATGAGCAGATAAAAGATATGAGAAGGCAGAAAGCAAAGAGACATGGCTGTCCATTTCAAATTCCCAGTAGAATACAAACAACCATGAAGCTAGGTTGTATAAAATAGGATAATATCCAAGGGGAAAAGAGTGGATGAAAACATAATGAGAAAAGGAGAGAGTGTGCAGCAGAATTGAAGAAAGTTGAAGAAAATAAGAAAGATGCAAGAGGTCAGAGAGTGTGAATATAGAGAATGCAAAGTATAAATAATTGAGGAGAAAAGACATGAAGAAGGAGGAGCTGAGCAGAGAAGAAGGAGGAGCCGAGTAGAGAAGAAGGAGGGGCTGAGCAGAGATGATGCAGGGTTGATATGAGGACTGATGAATATCAGAAGAGAAGGTATAGAACAGAGTTGATATCCAAGTTAAATCAACAAGTGTTTTTCTTTTGAAAGAGTAAGGAAGTTGGAGCTTCCCTATCAAGTTGTAGCTTGATAGATGTCAGTTGTAGCTGACTGAGGTAGGAGCCTCCTGTAGGTTGGTGCCTGCAGAAAATAGATGGAAGTTGGTGCTTCCACATCAAGTTGTAGCTTGATAAAATGTTAGTTGTAGATGACTGCGGTTGGAGCCTTCTGTAGGTTGGTGCCTGCAGAAAATTGATCGGAGTTGGAGCTTCCTTGCAAGTTGTAGCTTGCAGAATTGAGGTAGGAGCCTCCTGTAGGTTGGTGCCTACAGAATATCAGTGGTGAGAGGGAGTTGGAGCTTGCCTTTTCATCACAACAATAATAAGATGTGGTTTTCTCCCTTTATGGGTTTCCACTTATATCTGGTGTCTCTGTGCATGATGTTTATGTGTTGATGTGGTTTATCTCATCTGCTTAATACTTGTTTCTCTCATATTAAATCTAATGTTACATTATATTAATACTTGCTGCTCACATTCTAAGACTACTCACATATTAAGTTGAACATGAAATGAAGGTGTAAATAAGTTTTAATGAAAAAGTTTTAAAAGTCCATGAATGTGTTAAACTGATTCACCCCCCCCCCCCTCTCAGTTTAACTAAGGGTTCAACAATTGGTATCAGATCAGGTTCCTTTGGTGTAAGCTTAATAGCTTGAAGGAGATTTGGTTAAGTCACGGACTATCAAAATGTATCTGTGTTAAATACAACAAACTTTCCTGAATGGAGAGATAAGTTTAAAACAGGATTATTGGCTTATGAAACTGAAGTATGGAAGCTTGTATGTGATGGTTATTGCACAGACTCCCCCACGGTAAAAGAACAACAGAGGAATGCCAAGGCAAAATGTGTGATATATGACAGTCTTCATAACAAGGACCTTGAGTTGATAATGGATCTAGACTCTGCAAAAGAAATCTGGGACAGATTGCATTTCATCCATGGAGTAGACACTGAGGATTGCATTGTCAAGAAGGAGAAGAGAATCAAGAAGGAAAAAAAATCATGTCAACAGGAAAATATTCAATCAAATGAGGTACCTACCAGTGTGAATGG